>CM053034.1:191603674-191818674 GCA_028564925.1 Lithobates sylvaticus
ACATTGTAATGGGTGCTGGTTAATAACGTGTACAATTTAGAGGGTTGTACTGAAGAACGGTCAGACTTTAGGGGGTGCTACTGAAGAACATACACCTTTTTAGGGGGGGTGCTACCCAAAAACATACACTTTAGGGGGTGCCCCTCAAAAATATACCCAATTTAGGGGAGCTATTCAAGAACATACAGATTTTCGTGGCTGTGCTCCTGATGATACTCATTTCATGGGTACCCCTGATGTCTGTATGCACTTTAGGGGGTGCCATTTAGGAACACGCACACTTGGCAGGTCGCTGCTCAAAAGTACAAACTTTAGGGGAGCCCCAGAAGAACGCGCACACTGTAGGAGCGTCACTCCTGAATGTATACAATTTAGGGGGTGCCAGTAATGGAGGATGCAGGGGGGACGCAGGTTGGGGTGCGTTGTGATGAGCGAGTGTTGTCACCCCCCCCCCCCCCGGTGACATGCTTCCTTATTAGCAAACGAAAATTTATAAACCCCAAAAAAGTATTTCGGGAGCCCATGTGGGTTGGAGGGGCCCCCCCAATACTCTGACAGGTTATTCTGTGAACCTCCATATTTAGGAGGCCATCGGATTCCCGGGAAGAGGGAAGTTTGGGAAGCGCGGAGGAAATCTTCGCCTGCCCACGTTTAATGAGTCTCCTCCGGGCTCACATAGCGCGCCGCTCGCTCGCTCGCAGTTCCCTTCGTTGGGGAAGTTTAAACTTCATTTTTCCAAACACCACAAAAAGCCAATAAAAGTTCATCGCTGGCGGAGGGGAGGGAGGGGACACAATGACAGCGGGCGCACAAGGTAAACAAACGTCCCCTCCGCGCCGAGCAGCTCCTGCAGGCCTTCCCATGACACCCTCCGCCTCTTATCTGACATTCCTCTCCGCCAGCAAAAGCTGAAACTTCTAAACACAAAATCGCTACAGCCGAAAAACAACAACAACAAAAACGGGCCGGGATTGTCAGCCGGAGGGCGAGCCGCTGCTGAGGAACTACAAGTCGCAGCATGACCACAACCTTTCACCATGACTCCGCCCAGAACGTGTGGTGCTGGAGGCAAGGAGGTACAAGAAGTGCCAGAAGGATGGGCATGCTGAGTCTTGTAGTCACTCAACACTACAGCTCCATTCACACTTGTGCGACTCCAAAGTCGTGCGATTTCCATTGCGACTTTGGCCGTTGGCTATGACTGTTGCATTGGTAACCTTACGATGTGACTTTCATGCGACTTTTGAGAGTTTACATTGCAGTCTATTATATTAAAATAATAATAGTGTCTCTTTATTACACTACTTGTTACTATTGAAAAATCAATAAAAACATTGAAATAAAAAAAAAAGAAATAAAAAAATAAAAAAATAAAATAATAATAATAATAATAATAATAATAATAGTGACAACAACTACGATAATTATTATTATTATTATAAACTATTTATATAGCGCCAACAGTTTACGCAGCGCTTTACACTGTAGAGGGGGGAAAGCACAATTACAGTTCGATACAGAAGGGCCGTCTCATGGAGCTTACAGCAAGAATATTAGTCAGGCTCCATTTAGACTTGTGCGACGCAAAAGTCGCGCAATTTCCATTGCGACTTGGATGCGACTTTGGCTTTGACTGTTGCACAACTGTCGCGCATTGGTAACATTAAGATGCGACTTTCATGCAACTTTTGCGAGTATATTGCCGTCCATGGCACTCAAGTCGAATGAAAGTCGCATCAAAAGTCGTTTAAGTCGCATAGATTTGAACGGCTTTCATTGAAATACAAGGGCTGTGAATTGTCATGCAGCCTTATGTTTCTTAAAGTTGCATGACAAGTCGCACGAGTGTGAATGGAGCCTCGTCGTTTACGAATATTATTATTGGTGATATTATTAGTAATAATAATAACAACAGCGAAAATAGTTACAATAAACAAATAGCAACAAAAACAATAACAGTAACAATAAGTCGCATAGATTTGAATGATACAAGGGCTGTGAATTGTCATGTGATCTTAGGTTTCCAAAGTTGCATGACAAGTCGCACGAGTGTGATTGGAGCCTCATTGTTACAGATATTATTATTGTTGCTATTATTAGTAGTAGTAGCAATAATAATAATAATTTACAATAGATAATAGCAATAATAACAATATAAATAATAATAATAAGTTGCATAGATTTGAACGGCTTCCACCGAAACACATGAGCTGCGACTTGTCATGAGACTCTGTGTCCAAAGTTGCATAACAAGTCGCACAAGTGTGATTGGAGCCTCATTGTTACGAATATTATTGTTGTTATTAGTAGTAATAATAATAACAAATAAGAAAGATAATAGTTACAATAAATAACGGCAACAAAAACAATATTAACAGTATCAATAAATCGCATAGATTTGAACGGCTTCCATTGAAATACAAGGGCTGTGAATTGTCATGCGACCTTATGTTCCCAAAGTCGCACAACAAGTCGCACAAGTGTGATTAGAGCCTCGTTGTTATGAATATTATTATTATTATTACTACTAATAGCAATAATAAGAACAACAACAACAACAACAAATAATAACAACAATAACAATATTAATAGTATCAATAAGTCGCATAGATTTGAACGGCTTCCATTGAAATACAAGGGCTGCGAATTGACATGCGACCTTATGTTTCCAAAGTCGCATGACAAGTCGCACAAGTGTGACGAGTCGCCAAAATTGTCCGAAATGTGCGACAATGTTACAGGAAGTTTCGGCATTCACCATGACACTCCATCTCGCCGCGCTGGCACTTGTAGTTCCTCAGATTACCAACACACTGGTAACAAAACTGCAACAACTCAAAAAACAATGTCTGTGCGAGGTAATACATGGGCAATGCTGGGACTTTTAGTCCCTCAGAGATCTAAGGAGCTTGTATCAAGGCCCCCCCCCCCCCCCCGAGGGTAGAAGGCATGCTGGGACTATTAGTGATCCAAAGAAACTCCCAATTATGTCGGGAATCTGAATTCTGGGACTTCTGGTTCCTCAAACTCACTGAAAGAGGTACAACAACCACCAACATCGCCAAACTCGAAGGACTCAAAGTTCTTCACCTGCCCAATCAAGCGCTGAAGAGGCCCAACGGAAGCCACGCTGGGACTTGTGGTGCCTCAACTATGTACCAAACTTACAACACATCTCATCTCATCGAGCTGAAGAATGAGGACACTTCTATTTCTTCCACTTCTAGAACAGAAGGAATGCTGGGAGTTGTGGTCCTTCCAACAACTTTTTAACAGCAACTTCCAGCATTCTCTTCCCAACTGAACAGGGACACGCTGAGACTTGTAGTGCCATAAAGATCTTACAACCACTACCGTGATTCTACACAACAGCAGACATTGCCAGGCTGGGACTTGTAGTGCCTCACACTTGTAACATAGCAATAACAAGACCCAGCCTTCAACACTAGAGGGACCTGGGACTCCCTCAAACTTCGACCACGCTTGCACCATAGTGTCCTGTCAGACAGCAGAGGGCATGCTGAGACTTGCAGTTTCAATAAAAGTTAGACAAACTGAACGTTCTGTGCTGGAAAAAAGCCAGGTGGCCATGCTGATGCTTGTAGTTCCTCAACCTATGACCAAACAAAAAACAGACTGTCCTGGCAAGGCAGAAGGCATGCTGGAAACTGTAGTTCCCCAAGCAACATAGTTGGACCCGCTCTGAGCACTCTCTGGCACTGGATGGAAGGCCATGCTGCTGCTTGTAGTGCCTCCAAATTCTAACGTATGTCAAGTCTGCTGGGTATGCTGGGACCTGTAGTTATCCAAACAACAACGTCAGACTACCTGTGAGCAGTACACACTGGTATCTGTAGTGCAGCAAACATCTACCGGAGTTACAGAAGACTCAGCTTCCTACGCTGGAGGTCCCGGGGGGCCATGCTGAGACTTGTAGTTCCTCACACTTATATGTTATTCCAGAAAACCTGCACCAAGTTGCGTAGTGACCTGCCAGGGTGTAGGGGGCATGTTGGGACCAGTTGTTCCTCAAACAACCCAGTAAGACCATCTCTGAGTATTCCCCAGCCTTGAGTAGAAGGGCAAGCTGTCACTTTTAGTGCCTCAAACATGAACCAAAATAAAAATAACCCCCGGCTTTCTACACTGGAGCTCATGCTGAGACTTCTAGTGCTAAAAGTACATGGCTTTCTACACTAAAGGTCAAAGGGGACATGCTGGGACTTGTAGTCCATCAAACTCATACTAAAGTTTTTCTAGTGTCCTGTCAGGGAGTGGGGGGGCATGCCGTCCCATAAACTTCTACCAAACATGTGCCAAGTTCTCCTGGTACCTGTCAAGGTGCAGAGGCCAGGCTGGGACTTGTAGTCCCTCAAACATACACTAAGTTCTCCTAGTGCCCCGTCAGGGTGCAGAGGCCAGGCTGGGACTTGTAGTCCCTCAAACTTCTAACAAACTTGCACTAAGAGTTTCTAATGTTGTGTCAGCGGGAAGGGCTATGCTGGGATTTATAGTCCCTGAACTTTCTCCAGACTTGAACTAAGTTTGCCTAGTGCTTAATAGCCAAAGGGGGGTCATTCTGGGACTTGTAGTCCATCAAACATACACCAAGTTCTCCTAGTGCCCCGTCAGGGTGCAGAGGCCAGGCTGGGACATGAAGTTCATCAAACTTAGACTAAGTTCCTCTTGCGGCCAGTCAGGGAACAGACTGCAGGCTGGGACTTGTAGTCCCTCAAACTCACACTAAGTTCTCCTAGTGCCCTGTCAGGGATCAGAGACCATGCCAGACTTTTCTCAAACTTGTACCAATGTTAAAAGCAAGTTTTCTACCCAAGAGGTCAGAGGGGTCCATACTGGGACCGTACTTCTAAACTTAGACCAAGTTCCTTTGGCTGGTACCCTGTGCCTTGTAGTTCCTCGGTGAGTCCAGTTACACCATCTACAAGCTTTCTATGGCACACTGTGACTTGTAGTCCCTCAAAGTCACACTAAGTTCTCCTAGTGCCCTGTCAGGAGGCAGGAGTAGAGGCTGGGACTTGTAGTTTCTCAAACATCTACTCAACTTGGACTAAGTTCTCCTAGTGCCCTGTCAGGGAGCAGAGGCCCAGCTGGGACTTGTACTTTCTCAAAAGTTCTACCAAACTTGTACTAAGTTCTCCTAGTACCCTGTCAGCCAGCAGAGGATAGGCTGCGATGAAGTTCATCAAACTTCTACACAACGTATACCAAGTTCTTCTTGCGGCCGGTCAGGGAACAGACTGCAGGCTGGGACTTGTAGTCCCTCAAACTCGCACTAAGTTCTCCTAGTGGCCTGTCAGGAAGCAGAGACAAATGTTGGACATTTCTCCAACTTGTACCAATGTTAAAGCAAGACGTCTACCCAGGAGGTCAGAGGGTCCACACTGGGACCATACTTCTAAACTTAGACCAAGTTCCCGTAGCTGGTACCCTGAGACTAGTAGTTCCTCTGTAACACCATCTTTGGGCATTCTATGGCACACTGTGACTTGTAGTCCCTCAAACTCACATTAAGTTCTCCTAGTGCCCCTGTCAGGAGGCAGGAGGGGAGGCTGGGACTTGTAGTTTCTCAAACATCTACTCAACTTGGACTAAGTGCTCCTAGTGCCCCGTCAGGAAGTGAGGAGATGCTGGGACTTGTAGTTTCTCAAACTTCTATTCAACTTTGATTAAGTTCTCCTACTGCCCTGTCAGGGAGCAGAGACCATGCCGGACATTTCTCCAACTTGTACCAATGACAAATTAAGACTTGTACCCAAGAGGTCAGAGGGTCCATACTGGAACCTTCCTTATAAGCTTAGAACCAAGTTCCCGTAGTTGGTACGCTGAGACTTGTAGTTTCTCAGTGAGCCCAGTCCCACCATCTCCGGGCATTCTATGGCACACTGGGACTTCTAGTCCCTCAAACTCACACTAAACTCTCCTAGTGCCCTGTCAGGAAGCAGAGGAGAGGCTGGAACTTGTAGTTTCTCAAACTTCTACCAAAGTTGCACTAAGTTCTCCTAGTGTCCTGTCAGGTAGCAGGGGATAGGCTTGGACTTTTAGTTCATGAAACTTCTACTCAATATGGACTAAATTCCTCTTGTGGTGGGTCAGGAAACAGAGGAGAGGCTGGGACTTGCAGTTCCTCAAACTCACACTAAGTTCTCCTAGTGCCCTGTCAGGGAGCAGAGGCAACGCCGGACATTTCTCCAACTCGTACCAATGTTAAAGCAAGACTTCTACTGAAGAGGTCAGAGGGGTCCATACTGGGACCGTACTTCTAAACTTAGGCCAAGTTCCTGTAGCTGGTTGCCCGAGGCTTGTAGTTCCCCCGGTGTGCCCATTCACACCATCTCCGGGCATTCTATGGCACACTGTGACTTCTCATCCCTTAAAAACTTACATGAAGTTATCCTAGTGCCCTGTCAGGAAGCAAAGGAGAGGCTGGAACTTGTAGTTTCTCAAGCTTCTACCAAACTCGTACTAAGTTCTCCTAGTGCCCTGTCAGGGTGCAGAGGCCAGGCTGGGACATGAAGTTCATCAAACTTCTACTCAACTTGGACTAAGTTCCTCTAGTGGCAGGTCAGGGAGCAGAGGAGAGGCTGGAACATGTAGTTTCTCAAGCTTCTACCAAACTCGTACTAAGTTCTCCTAGTGCCCTGTCAGGAAGCAGAGGAGAGGCTGGAACATGTAGTTTCTCAAGCTTCTACCAAACTCGTACTAAGTTCTCCTAGTGTCCTGTCAGGGTGCAGAGGCCAGGCTGGGACATGAAGTTCAGCAAACTTCTACTCAACTTGGACTAAGTTCCTCTAGTGGCAGGTCAGGGAGCAGAGGAGAGGCTGGAACATGTAGTTTCTCAAGCTTCTACCAAACTCGTACTAAGTTCTCCTAGTGCCCTGTCAGGAAGCAGAGGAGAGGCTGGAACATGTAGTTTCTCAAGCTTCTACCAAACTCGTACTAAGTTCTCCTAGTGTCCTGTCAGGGTGCAGAGGCCAGGCTGGGACATGAAGTTCAGCAAACTTCTACTCAACTTGGACTAAGTTCCTCTAGTGGCAGGTCAGGGAGCAGAGGAGAGGCTGGAACATGTAGTTTCTCAAGCTTCTACCAAACTCGTACTAAGTTCTCCTAGTGCCCTGTCAGGAAGCAGAGGAGAGGCTGGAACTTGTAGTTTCTCAAGCTTCTACCAAACTCGTACTAAGTTCTCCTAGTGCCCTGTCAGGGTGCAGAGGCCAGGCTGGGACATGAAGTTCATCAAACTTCTACTCAACTTGGACTAAGTTCCTCTAGTGGCAGGTCAGGGAGCAGAGGAGAGGCTGGAACATGTAGTTTCTCAAGCTTCTACCAAACTCGTACTAAGTTCTCCTAGTGCCCTGTCAGGAAGCAGAGGAGAGGCTGGAACATGTAGTTTCTCAAGCTTCTACCAAACTCGTACTAAGTTCTCCTAGTGTCCTGTCAGGGTGCAGAGGCCAGGCTGGGACATGAAGTTCAGCAAACTTCTACTCAACTTGGACTAAGTTCCTCTAGTGGCAGTCAGGGAACAGAGGAGAGGCTGGGACTTGTAGTCCCTCAAACTTGCACTAAGTTCTCCTAGTGCCCTGTCAGAAAGAGGAGACCATGGCGGACATTTCTCCAACTTGTACCAATGTTAAAAGCAAGACTTCTACCCAGGAGGTCAGAGGGGTCCATACTGCACCAGAGGCCAGGCTGAGCCTTGTAGTTTCTCAAACTTCTACCAAACTCGCACTAAGTTCTCCTAGTGCCCCGTCAGGGAGCAGAGACCATGCCGGGCATTTCTCCAACTTGTACCAAAGTTAAAAGCAAGACTTCTACCCAGGTGGTCAGAGGGTCCATACTGGGACCATACTTCTAAACTTAGACCAAGTTCCCGTAGTTGGTACGCTGAGACTTGTAGTTTCTCAGTGAGCCCAGTCCCACCATCTCCGGGCATTGTATGGCACACTGGGACTTCTCATCCCTCAAAACTTATACTAAACTCTCCTAGTGCCCCGTCAGGGAGCAGAGGATAGGCTGGAACTTGTAGTCCCTCAAACTTCTACCAAACTCGCACTAAGTTCTCCTAGTGCCCTGTCAGGAAGCAGAGGAGAGGCTGGAACATGTAGTTTCTCAAGCTTCTACCAAACTCGTACTAAGTTCTCCTAGTGTCCTGTCAGGGTGCAGAGGCCAGGCTGGGACATGAAGTTCAGCAAACTTCTACTCAACTTGGACTAAGTTCCTCTAGTGGCAGTCAGGGAACAGAGGAGAGGCTGGGACTTGTAGTCCCTCAAACTTGCACTAAGTTCTCCTAGTGCCCTGTCAGAAAGAGGAGACCATGGCGGACATTTCTCCAACTTGTACCAATGTTAAAAGCAAGACTTCTACCCAGGAGGTCAGAGGGGTCCATACTGCACCAGAGGCCAGGCTGAGCCTTGTAGTTTCTCAAACTTCTACCAAACTCGCACTAAGTTCTCCTAGTGCCCCCGTCAGGGAGCAGAGACCATGCCGGGCATTTCTCCAACTTGTACCAATGTTAAAAGCAAGACTTGTACCCAAGAGGTCAGAGGGTCCATACTGGGACCATACTTCTAAACTTAGGCCAAGTTCCCGTAGCTGGCACCCTGAGCCTTGTAGTCCCTCGGTGAGCCCAGTCCCACCATCTCTGAGCTTTCTACAGCACACTGTGACTTGTAGTCCCTGGAACCCCCAGCCATAAAGGAAAGGTGCACCTACCTGCTCTCGGGAGATGCAGGGCAGAGAGGGTCTCCGGTTCATCTTGCCGCTCCCATAGTAGGTGCCGGAGGACTCCCCCAGGGACACACAGCTGGACCTCCTGCGGGGTCTGATGACGGGCACCTTGTCCTCCGGTGGGGTTCCGCTCCTTGGTGGGTTCTCTTGGATCTGGAAGCCATGGCAGAAGCAGAGGGCCAGTAGGGAGCCAAGCAGCCCCACCAGGCAGCCTCCCAGGGCTCTGAGGGCATGGGGCACCCAGCTGAGGCTGGTGAGGGAGATGAGCCACACCAGGCTGGAGAAGAGGAGCACCAAAACACTGTGCCCCAAGCGGAGCGCCTGCCACAGAGTCAGCCCCCCCACACACAGCAACACCACCAGGAGCCGCACCACCTCCCCGGCCCCCGGCAGCAGCACATCCCCGCACTGACAGCACACCGGCAACGCCAGGAGCCACACCGACCTCCCGGGGCCCCTCAGGGCCCGGCACAGGTAACAGGTCAGGAAGAAGAAGGCGCAACCCAGACTGAAGAGAGGACTGAGAGCCTGCGCCAAACTCTGCGCCCAACCTGAGCCCTGCCAACAGGCGGCGGCCAACGCGGCTCCCCCGGCCCCCCACACCCCCCACCACCGCCGGCCCCCGGGCCATGCGGGCCACCAGCGGCCCCCGGGCGGGTCCGGCTTCAGAGGGGTCACCGAGCTCCTGACATAGCCGTTCCGGAACCCGTCCGGGGGGGTGTCCGCGGTCTTCATACCGCCACCCGGTGCTTCATATCGTCCCGCCGCCCCGCATCGTGCGACCGAATCCCCTCCGCTGTCTGCGACCGACTCCTCCCCGATCCCCTCCGCTGTGTGCGCCCCACTGCGCGAGAGCCGGCCGACGACTGCCTGGCGCCCCCTGCTGGACGACCGACGCCGTGCCGGGGCGGGCGCCTCCCCCCTCCTACCGGACACCGTGCCGGGGCGCCCTGCTACTCCTCCTACCGGACACCGGGGCGCCCTGCTACTCCTCCTACCGGACACCGGGGCGCCCTGCTACTCCTCCTCACCCACCTACCGGACACCGGGGCGCCCTACTACTCCTCCTACCGGACACCGGGGCGCCCTACTACTCCTCCTACCGGACACCGGGGCGCCCTACTACTCCTCCTACCGGACCCCGGGGCGCCCTCCGCCTTCCACGCTCTCTGCCTCCTACCGGGACTTCCTACCGGAGAGATTAAACTCCACTAATACTACTGTACTCCTATACCGTACACGGGACTTCCTACCGGAGAGATGACTTTCTAATACTCCACTATACTAATACAATACTTCCCTGTACTATACATGGGACTTCCTACTAGAGGGATGATACATTGTATTACTCCACTAATACTCTTCTGTACTATACACGGGACCTCCTACCGGAGAGACTGCACTCTATTACTCCACTAATACTCCATTATACTCTCCTATACTGTACTAATACTCCACCAAACACTGGACCTTCTACCGGAGAGATAATACTTCACTATACTCTACTAATACTACTACAATACTTCCCTATACTATACATGGGACTTCCTACCAGAGGGATGATACATTGTATTACTCCTCTAATACACTTCTGTACTATACACGGGACTTCCGACCGGAGAGACTGTACTCTATTACTCCACTAATACTCCATTATACTACACTATACTGTACTAATACTCCACTAAACACTGGACCTTCTACAGGAGAGATGATACTCCACTAATACTTCACTATACACTATACTATACTAATACGCTACTAATACTCCACTATACTTCCCTATACTATACATGGGACTTCCTACCGGAGAGATGACTTTCTAATACTCCACTATACTAATACTATACTACTAATACTACTACAATACTTCCCTATACTATACATGGGACTTCCTACTAGAGGGATGATACATTGTATTACTCCACTAATACTCCACTAATACACTTCTATACTATACACAGGACCTCCTACCGGAGAGATTGTACTCTATTACTCCACTAATACTCCATTATACTGTACTAATACTCCACCAAACACTGGACCTTCTACCGGAGAGATAATACTTCACTATACTCTACTATACTTCCCTGTACTATACATGGGACTTCCTACCAGAGGGATGATACATTGTATTACTCCACTAATACTCTTCTATACTATACACAGGACTTCCTACCGGAGAGACTGTACTCTATTACTCCACTAATACTCCATTATACTCTACTATACTGTACTAATACTCCACTAAACACTGGACCTTCTACCGGAGAGATGATACTCCACTAATACTTCACTACACACTATACTCTACTAATATGCTACTAATACACCACTATACTTCCCTATACTATACATGGGACTTCCGACCAAAGAGACTGTAATCTATTACTCCACTGATACTACACTATACTCACTAATACTATACTATACTCTTATACTATACACAGGACTCCCTACCTGACTGACTATACTCTATTACTCTACTAATACTCCACTATATTGTACTAATACGCTACTATACTATACATAGTACTTCCTACCGGAGTGATGAATCTTTCTATTACTCTACTAATACGCTATTAATACTCTACTATACTTCACTATACACGGGACTTCCCACCAGAGCAATACACTATTACTATACTAACTATTCTCTACTAATACTCTACTTTACTCCACTAAACTATACACAGGACTTCCTACCGGAGCAATAATATTTTTTATTACTTCACTTATACTCCTATACTATACATGGGACTTCCTACCGGAGCAATGACTTACTATACTCTACTAATACTCAACTATACTTCCCTATACTATACACAGGACTTCCTACTGGACCGACTATACTCTATTACTATACTAAATATACTCTACTAATACTACTACACTATAGTATGACTTACTATACTAACTATACTTTACTAATACTCTACTATACTCCACTATACTATAGTAGACATGGGACCGCCTACTGGAGCAATATTATTTTACCTTACTCTACTAATAATCCATTACACTGCTATACTATACACAGGACTTCCTACCAGACTGACAATACTCTATTACTCCACTATACTCCTCTACTATACTTCCCTATACTATACACAGGACTTCCAACCAGAGTGATAATTTATTACTATACTCTACTAATACTCCACTATAGTCTACTATATTATAGTAATACTCTACTATACTAATAATCTAGTATACACAGTACTTAGTACCGGAGCATTACTCTATTACTTTACTCTATTGATACTCTACTATACTATACAAGGGACTTCCTACTGGAGTGATACTCTATTACTATACTAATACTCTACTTCCCTATACTATACACGGGACTTGCTACCGGAGCAATACTCTATTACTATACTCTACTAATACTATACAATATTTCCCTATACTATACACTGGACTTCCTATAGGAATCATACTTTGTATGACTTACTATACTCTACTAATACTCCACCATACTGATGATACTTTGTGTTACTCTATTACTATACTCTACTAATACTATGCTGATACTACATTCGACTATACTATACATGAGACTTCCTACTGGCCTCATAGTTTCTATGACTTGCTATACTATATTAATACTCATAATATATACTCCACTATACTATACTAATACTATACACGGCACTTTCTTCCGGACTAATACTTTGTATCACTCTATTACTATACTAATTCTATACTCTACTCCACCATACTATACTATAGTCCACTATACTATACACTGGACTTTCTACCGGACTGATATTTACTATACTCTACTAATACTATATTAATAGTATACTATGCACAAGATTTCCTACTGGGCTGATACTATGTATGATTTACTATACTATACCAATACTATACTATATATACTCCCCTCTGGACATGGGGGTTTCTACCTGAGTTATATTTTGTATGACTTGCTATACTAATACTAAATTATACTCCACCATACCATACTATACTATATATACTCCCTCCAGACACTGGACTTCCTACAGGAGTTATACTTTGTATGACTATTTATAGTAATACTATACTATACATACTGCCTCCGGACATAAGACTTCCTACTGGAGTGATACTTTTTATAGCTACTATACTGTACTCCACCATACTATATTATACTAGATTAATAGTTTACTATACTATACTATATATACACACCCTTCAATCACATGACTTTCTACTGGGCTGATACTTTGTATCACTCTATTACTATACTCTTCTAATACTATACTATACTCATGCTACAATCCACTATACTACACACCGGAGTGATACATTATATGACTTCCTACACTATATTACACTATTCTATACTATAATAATACTTTATCATATACCTCCTTCAGACACGTGACTTCCTACCTGGGGGATACTTTTTATCATATACTATACTGATACTACTAATATTACTAATACTATTCTATACTAATACTATATCACTTCAGAGACAGTTATTCCTTCCCAGGATACCTTGTATCAGTCTACTACTATACTAATACTATACTATATAGCCTCTCCAGACACAGGACTTCCTACCACAAATACTTTGTATCACTCTGTTACTATACCATACTATAATATACTATACTGACACTATACTGTATTCCCCTTCTGGACATGGGCCTTCTTACCCGGGAATATTTCATATCACTCTGATAATTTATTACAGTATACTGAAATTATACTCCACTATACAGTACTATATACCCCCTACGGACATAGGACTTTCTACGATGAATACTTTGTATCACTTTTTTTTACTATACTATACTAATACTATACTACACTATACTAATACTATATTATACACTATACTATATTAATACTATACTACATCCCCCCTCTGAACATGGTGGAGTAGAGTAATAGAGTATTGTCAGTCTGGTAGGAAGTCCTGTGTATAGTATAGCAGTGTAGTGGAGTATTAGTAGAGTAAGGTAAAATAGTATTGCTCCAGTAGGTGGTCCCATGTTTACTATAGTATAGTAGAGTATTAGTATAGTATAGTAAGTCATTGCTCCCTTATGAAGTCCCAAGTAATACTATAGTGTAGTATTAGTAGAGTATACTTAGTATAGTAATCGTCAGTCCAGTAGGAAGTCCCGTGTATAGTATAGGGAAGTATAGTTGAGTATATTAATAGAGTTGAGTTAGAGTAGAGCAAGTCATTGCTCCAGTAGGAAGTCCCACGTATAGTATAGGAGTATAGTAGAGTATTAGTGAAGTAATAAAAAATATTATTGCTCCAGTAGGAAGTCACGTGTACAGTGTAGTGGAGTAAAGTAAAGTAGAGTATTAGTAGAGGATAGTTAGTATAGTAATAGAGTATCGCTCTGGTAGGAAGTCCTGTGTATAGTGAAGTATAGTAGAGTATTAGTAGCCTATTAGTAGAGTAATATAAAGTCTCATCACTCCGGTAGGAAGTACCGTGTATATTATAGGAGTATAGTATAGGAGTATAGTAGCGTATTAGTAGAGTAATAGAGTATAGTCAGTCAGGTAGGAAGTCCTGTGTATAGTATAAGAGTATAGTATAGTATTAGTGAGTATAGTGTAGTATCAGTGGAGCTATAGAGTACAGTCTCTCCGGTAGGAAGTCCCATGTATAGTATAGGGAAGTATAGTGGAGTATTAGTAGCGTATTAGTAGAGTATAGTGTATAGCGAAGTATTAGTGGAGAATCATCTCTCCGGTAGGAAGTCACATGTATAGTATAGGGAAGTATAGTGGAGTATTAGTAGCGTATTAGTAGAGTATAGTGTATAGCGAAGTATTAGTGGAGAATCATCTCTCCGGTAGGAAGTCCCATGTATAGTATAGGGAAGTATAGTGGAGTATTAGTAGCATATTAGTAGAGTATAGTGAAGTATAAGTGGAGAATCATCTCTCCGGTAGGAAGTCCCATGTATAGTATAGGGAAGTATAGTGGAGTATTAGTAGCGTATTAGTAGAGTATAGTGTATAGCGAAGTATTAGTGGAGAATCATCTCTCCGGTAGGAAGTCCCATGTATAGTATAGGGGAGTATTAGTAGCATATTAGTAGAGTATAGTGAAGTATAAGTGGAGAATCATCTCTCCGGTAGGAAGTCACATGTATAGTATAGGGAAGTATAGCGGAGTATTAGTAGAGTATAGTGTAAAGTATTAGTGGAGTATCATCTCTCCGGTAGGAGGTCCAGTGTATAGTGGAGTATTAGTACAGTATAGTTTGGTGGATACTTTGTATTGCTCTATACAATACTATACTAATACTATTATATACTACAATAATACTGTTCTATACTATATACCCCCTCCAGACACAGGATGTCCTACCGGGTACTTTATATTACTCTATACAATACTATACTATTTTATTCTGTACTCTTTTCTACTCTGCTATATACCCTTCCGGACACAGGACTTTCTACCACAGAATTGTTGTATTACTCGCTACTATGCTAGGTTATATTATATTGTATTCCCCCCTCCAGAAATGGGACTTCCTACCATGGGTACTTTGTATCACTATATACTATGCAATACTATTCTATTCTATACTATATCATTATATACTATATCATTATATACTATACTATAAACTGCCTCTGGACTTCCTACTACAGATACTTTGTATCACTCTATAATATACAATACTATTCTATTCTAAACATATGTACTATACTATATAATACTGTACACTACTCCACTGTATTATATGCCCCCCTCCTACCTCCACAGACACCTTGTATAAATCTACACTATACAATACTATACTTTTTTGGGATACTTTTATATAATATTCCTCCTTGTGGATTCTGGACTTCGTCTCACAGATACTTTGTATCACTTTTTTTTTCTATTCTACATTATACTGTTTTATACTTTTCTGATAAATACAATCCGGGGAAAAAAATGTTTTTATACAGTAATTGTACTTTTCTGCTGTATATTATATACTATTATTATATACTATACTGCTGATACTATAGTTCCCATCATTGATCTCGGTGCTCTATTGTATATACAGCCCCTCCCTGTGGAGATATATTCGGTGTCACCGTATAGTACATGACGCCGTGTTCCTTTTCCCAGGACAGGGAGAAGTTGTACACCTGGTTCCCTTCATCGCTCTGTTGATGTCACATTGTTCTTTGTAATGTTTTGGCTCATAGTGACAGATAGTGTAAATAAATAATGAATCGTTTTGATATTCTTATCAATCAAAGTAAACATGTTGGGTCTCCCCTAGGGGGCGATATGGAGATGAAATGAGGTTTTTTTCCAATCTGAGGGAGACAACCACACAATGTATTAAAAAAAAGAGAGAGAAGCGGGAACTATGTGAGCTTTTTTTATTTATTTATTTGGAAGTTTTGGACGGAGTGGGGGAGGTAAAATTTCAATTGGATTTTTATTTTCTGTTACCCCAATGGAAAGATTTCCTCACTTCCTGTCCCTGTGACACCGCTACAAGAAATGGGGGGGACAAGGAAGGTCCGCGCTGAAATAAAAACAGTAAAATCTTCTCATTTATCCTCACGCTACCAAAAATGAGTGTTTGTTTGTTGTGAATCAATTCAGAATATTCTCCCTCAGTACTACTTTTCCACCACTAGATGTCCTCAGTCTAAAGTCCAGCATTATTCAACCCATATCCTCTTAACCCAGGTCACATGAACCTGCCCTCAACCTGTGATTGGATAGTGAAAGGAGAAGCAGCCCAGTGATGAGCTCATCACTCTGTCACTCTGCTCTCTCATCCTATCAGCGTGCTTCTTTTTCAGCACATGAACTGATCAGCTTCTTGTGCTGCTTCTTTCTCCCCCAGACTGAGCTCTGCTGTACAGGGACTGCAAAGGGGCTGACACCAGCCAGGTCACAATTTAGGTACTTACACTGCTTGTGTTTGAAAATATATTTAATGATGCAATACAGACTGGGGGAGGGGAATGCAGCATAAGGAGCCAGTCAGTTCATAAGCTGAAAATAAGCAAGTTCACAGGAGGAGAGAGCAGAGAGATTAGCTTTTCAATGGGCTGCTTCTCTTTTCACTGTCCAATCACAGCCTGGGGGAGGGTCTACAACACACTGGACTCGGAGGAAGTTTGTGGACTTATGCTGGCTGTCATTTAACCTGGAAGACTGAGGACATCTAGTGGTAGAAAATAAGTACTGTTGGTGAATAAAAAGTATTTATTTATTTTTTGTCTTGTCTTTTGTTTTGTTTTTATTTATTCTTTAACCCGCTTATTTATTTATTTATTTATGTATTCCTGGAATTCTGTAAAGCAGAGGCAAGTAAAACAGATGCTTTGTTGTTCCCAGGCCAGGTCAGCAGACATGAGACTGCTGATTGTACACAAAGCAATGATTATACAAGCTTCAGAGTACAGGGAAAATATAAGAGAACAAATGAGCATGGAGCTCTTACCTGCCATGACCTCTGCCTGGACCTGACTACTCTCTTGTCTTTCATGACCTCTGTCTGGACCTGACTACTCTCCTATCTTCCATGACCTCTGCCTGGACCTGACTACTCTCCTATCTTCCATGACCTCTGCCTGGACCTGACTACTCTCCTATCTTCCATGACCTCTGCCTGGACCTGACTACTCTCCTATCTTCCATGACCTCTGCCTGGACCTGACTACTCTCCTGTCTTCCATGACCTCTGCCTGGATCCGACTACTCTCTTGTCGTCCATGACCTCTGCCTGGATCCGACTACTCTCTTGTTTTCCATGACCTCTGCCTGGACCTGACTACTCTCCTGTCTTCCATGACCTCTGCCTGGACCTGACTACTCTCTTGTCTTCCATGACCTCTGCCTGGACCTGACTACTCTCTTGTCTTTCATGACCTCTGTCTGGACCTGACTACTCTCCTATCTTCCATGACCTCTGCCTGGACCTGACTACTCTCCTATCTTCCATGACCTCTGCCTGGACCTGACTACTCTCCTATCTTCCATGACCTCTGCCTGGACCTGACTACTCTCCTATCTTCCATGACCTCTGCCTGGACCTGACTACTCTCTTGTCTTCCATGACCTCTGCCTGGACCTGACTACTCTCCTGTCTTCCATGACCTCTGCCTGGATCCGACTACTCTCTTGTCGTCCATGACCTCTGCCTGGATCCGACTACTCTCTTGTTTTCCATGACCTCTGCCTGGACCTGACTACTCTCCTGTCTTCCATGACCTCTGCCTGGACCTGACTACTCTCTTGTCTTCCATGACCTCTGCCTGGACCTGACTACTCTCTTGCCTGCCATGCTGTCTGCCTGAACCTGGCGACTCTCTTGCCTTTCTGGTCTTGACTACTCTCTTGTCTTCCATGACCTCTGCCTGGACCTGAATACTCTCTTGCCAGCTTTCACCCCTGCTTGGCCCCGACTACTCTCTTGCCTGCCATGCTGTCTGCCTGAACCTGGCGACTCTCTTGCCTTTCTGGTCTTGACTACTCTCTTGTCTTCCATGACCTCTGCCTGGACCTGAATACTCTCTTGCCAGCTTTCACCCCTGCTTGGCCCCGACTACTCTCTTGCCTGCCATGCTGTCTGCCTGAACCTGGCGACTCTCTTGCCTTTATGGTCTTGACTACTCTCTTGTCTGCCTTGACCCCTGCCTAGACCTGACTATTCTCTTGCTTGCCATGACCTCTGCCTGAAATTGATGACTCTCTTGCCTGCATGGTCTTGACTACTCTCTTACCTGCCCCAACCCCTGCCTGGACCTGACTACTCCCTTACCTGCAATGTCCTCTGCCTGGTCCTCACTACTCTCTTGACTTCCATGACTTATTTCCTCCTGCTTTGACCCCTGCCTGAACTTAACTACTCTCTTGCTTGCTTTGATCAATTCTTGGACCTGACTACTCTCTTGTCTGCCTCAACCTTTGCCTGAAACTGACTACTCTCTTGCCTACCATGACCTCTTCATGAGCCTGATGACTTTCTGATTACTCTCTTGTCTTGTCTTCCATGACCTCTGCCTGGACCTGACTACTCTCTTGCCAGCTTTCACCCCTGCTTGGCCCTGACTACTCTCTTCCCAGCTTTCACCCCTGCTTGGCCCTGACTACTCTCTTGTCTTCCATGACCTCTGCATGGACCTGATTACTCTCTTGTCTTCCATGACTTCTGCCTTGACCTGATTACTCTCTTGTCTTCCATGACCTCTGCCTTGACCTGATTACTCCCTTGTCTTCCATGACCTCTGCCTTGACCTGATTACTCTTTTGTCTTCCATGACCTCTTCATGAACCTGATGACTCTCTTGCCTGCCTCAACCCCCTCCTGAACCTAACTACCCTCTTGCCTGCCTGGAACTGACTACTCTCTTGCCTGCCTTGACCTCTACCTGAACTTGAAAACTCTCTTGCCTTGATCCCTGATAGTACCTTACTACTTTATTGCATGAGATGACCTCTGCCTTGACCTGATTACCCTCTTGTCTTCCATGACCTCTGCCTAGACCTTACTTCCTTCCTGCCAGCCTTGACCCTGCCTGAACCTAACTACTCTCTTGCCTGCCTGGACCTGACTACTCTATTGCCTGCCTTGACCCCTGCATGGACCTGACTATCCTGTCCCTGCCTTAACTCCTGCCTTGACCTGACAACTCTCTTGCCTGCCTGGTCTTGACTACTCTCTTGCCTGCCTTGACCCCAGCCTGGACCCGACTACTCTCTTGCTTGATTTGACCCCTGTCTGGACCTGACTACTTCCTTGCCTCCTTGACCTCTGTATGGACCTGACTACACTGTTGCCTGCCTAGACCTTTGCCTGGTTCTGACTACTCTCTTGCCAGCCTTGGGTTACCATGGTTCCTTGCTATCTCCACCATCAGCAGCTCTAGTGAAGACCAACTGATACACAGAGGGAGATTTACTAAAACTGGAGCACCCGGAATCTGGTGCAGCTGTGCATGGTGCCCAATCAGCTTCTAATGTCAATGTGTTCGGTTAAGCTTTGACAATAAAACCTGGAAGCTGATTGGTTTCTGTGCAGAGCTACACCAGATTTTGCACTTTCCAGTTTTAGTAAATCTCCCGTATGTGCCTCAGGTGAGCCCACATCATACCCATACTATACTATAGCAGCACCCTTAAAAACCGCTGAGATGTGAACCAACTATAGAGGAAATAATGGGATTTCCATTTGAAATTCATTTTTGTGCAGCAAAATTCACAAACTTTGCTGCATGAAAACAAACAGCCATCATTTGGACTCGGCTGATCACAACTCAAAGTGAACCCCGGCCCTTTACCACGTGATCAGCTGTCATCCAATGACAGCTGATCACATGATGTAAACAGAAGCCGGTAATTGCCTTTTTTTCCCCCTCACACTGACAGCATGAGGAGATAAAAAATAAACAGCTTACCGGCTTGTGTAAACGGGACATCGGTCCCACACACTGACAGCCACTGCTGCTAAGCTGTGCCCACCAGTGCCACCTACTCGTGCCCATCAATACTGATAAACAGTGCCCATCATTACTGCTAAGCAGTGCCCACCAGTGCCACCTACCAGTGCCCATCATTACTGCTAAGCAGTGCTCACCAGTGCCCATCATTACTGCTGAGCAGTGCCACCTACCAGTGCCCATCATTACTGCTGAGCAGTGCCCATCATTACTGCTAAGCAGTGCTCACCAGTGCCCATCATTACTGCTAAGCAGTGCTCACCATTGCCACCTACCAGTGCCCATCATTACTGCTAAGCAGTGCCCACCAGTGCCACCTACCAGTGCCCATCATTACTGCTAAGCAGTGCCCACCAGTGCCACCTACCAGTGCCCATCATTTCTGCTAAGAAGTGCTCACCAGTGCCCATTGTTACTGCTAAACAGTGCTCACCAGTGCCACCTACCAGTGCCCATCATTACTGCTAAGCAGTGCTCACCAGTGCAAGGTAGATATGTTGAAATTAAGGGCAGTGAGGCTTCTATAGCAATCAATGATTCACCTTTTATAAACAAATGTAACAAACGATCAATTCCTTTGAATGCAACTTAGTATCATATACTGTACATGATGATTGTTATGGGGCCAGAATTTCCCATTGTAGAATAGGAGATGCAGGTGATCACCGGTGAAGGAGTCTTGGCCAGATGGTGTTTTGGTCAAGAAGAGGCAGCCCCCCCCCTCCCTTCCTAGGGGCATTTGTGGCCAGTTTTGTCCCGTAGGGTAAAAAAAAAAAAAATGAATAAAGTTCCTTGCAGGCGTTAGCCGTCCGGTGAAATGTCCAGGATAGGAAACAAGTCTGATCTTTGTCCGGGTGAGCGCCGGGCGATGTGTGCCTGGGTATGATAAGTGTATACAGCCAGCTCGTCAGGATCTACTTCCAGCCCGCTGGACCTCAATTAGGCTTCACATTCTTCAGGCCTGGCAGAGGACGCACCTTCCAGGTTTCCCCGCGCCGGGAACAAACGCCTCCATTCATTGCGGGATGTGTGAAGCCGGACAAAGTGTGGATGGGGTTTCCAGCAGCAAAAAAAAATTTTTTTGCTTCACATTATTTGCGGGCGCCATGGGGAATTCATCCTGCGACGATTAACCTCTCACTGGCCCTTTTCCGCAATCGCTGAACGCCGCGCTCAAGCCTCGCCCCTTTTCACCAGTCAGGAAACAGCAAATGGCTTCTGAAAAGACAATATAGAAAGCATTTTACTCCCCAACATCAAAAGGGGGGGGGGGGGGGCAGAAATCACATGGAGGTCAAATATAATGTTTTATTACATCATATAAAAAACCATATATACAAAATGAAAGATATGATTAAAAATACAGAATTGATTCCTATGATGGTATTTGGGAACTAGGATCTACGCGTTTCACAAAAGACTCACTTCCTCAGGATCCTGCTGAATTTGTTTGCTTCTGTTTATTCTATGTTTTTTATTATGTAATTGTATGGGGGTTCTTCAAAAAGTTTCCACACCTTTTTTTTAACTAAGCGATATAAAAAAGTACGGACCCCCCCACTCCAAAGCACCCACCCCATATTGGGGGCATGTGGCCTTTCCTGACCTGCCAGGCTGCATGCTTAGATAAGGGTTTGGTATGTATTTTGGGGGGGGGGGGGGGACTCCACACCATTTTTTTTATTTTTGGCATGGGGTTCCCCTTTAGACCCCGAGGGCTTTCGCACTGGAGCGGTGCGCTGGCAGGACGCTCAAAAAAATCCTGCAAGCAGCATCTTTGAGGCGCTGTTGGAGCGGTGAAATCAATGGGCAGCGCCGCTGCAGTGGAGCTGTGCGGACGCTTTTAATCCTTTTTCGGCCATTAGCGGGGGTTAAAAGTGCCCGAAAAGTGCCGCAAAAACAACGGTAAAGTGGGCTTTACTGCCGACGCCCGGCGCTGCCAGGGTGAAGATGCCCTAAAATCCATACCAGTCCCGAAGGGATGAGTCTTTCGTTGTTAAGGACTCAGTGGGCGGCTTCCCGGCCCACATCCCCGCTGACAGAACAGAGCTCTGCATATACAGACAGAGTTCTATATGTGTCTCTCCTCGCTGATCAGCCGGTGCCAGCGGACATCCATTGGACGGCACCCGCTGATCGGCTTCTGCTGTGACTAATCACAGCAGAAGCGGTGCGCCCCCTATGCAGAAGTGCAGAATCAGGTATATATACACGTCAGTGGGGGCTGGTGTTTGTTTTGTTTTGGGGGGGCAAATAACCCCCCCCCCGTGGCACCTCAAACCACCCCCCCCCCTGCTGTCTACTGGTCCACCAGCACTTACCCCATCAGGAATCGACGCACACATCGTGGATCAGCCGGCACACAGCAGTGGGGATCAGCGGGCACATCGGCCAGAGGACAGGCTGTGGTGGGCATCTGGCAAGGCCTCCTGTGTCCTCTTCACTTCAGAGATCACGGGGGCTTCCGCCATGCATCTCCTCCTCGGCGTCCAATAGGATTGCCCGACCTTTCAGCCAATCGGGAAATGGGTAACAGACCCGCGCTTCCTGATTGGCGGAGAAGCGATTCAGTGTAATGCGGCGTACACACGGTCGGAATTTCCGATGGAAACAGTCCGATGGGAGCTTTTCAACGGATTTTCCGACCGTGTGTACGCCCATCTGTCTTTTTCTGTTGGAATTTCCGACGGACTTTGGATTGAGAACATGTTCTCAATTTTTCAGACGGAAAACCTTTCTATCGGATTTTCCGATCGTGTGAATGCGTAAAATTCCGACGCATGCTCGCAAACAATTGGACGCATGCTCAGAAGCATTAAACTTCCCTTTCATAGTGCTGTCGAACGTGTTTTATGCCGCTGTGTTACTGACCGTCGGAATTTGGTGTGACCGTGTGGAGGCAAGACAGTTTTAGCGCCCCCCTGAAGACGTGACATCACGAAACGCGCGTCGGAGGCGGCACCTGATCACGACATTGAACGTAAGCCTCCCAGGATATCCGGTTTCTGTTGGTTGTCGGCGCGAGGAGGTGACACGCACGCCGACCGGCATAGGAGTCCTTTAGAGGGAGAGCAGCTTTTTCCTACCATTGTTTTTATCAAGGCAAGCAACCCCAGTGCCGGGCGGGCACTGGATAATGTGAGTGGCCATTTGGCTTTTGTTGTTACACTGTTTTTTAACTAAATAAAAGGCAAAATTACACTATGAAGTGTTTTTTCAATTCCACATATACATCTACCCATGACCTGGTCTGAGCAAATCTGAGAGGAGGAGGAGGAGGAAGTGTCTCAAAAGTTTTTTTCCTTTGGTGTACCCAAACAGGCTTTGTCCTGTAACAAGCGCTTGTGATTGTTTTTTAGTTAAAACAATCAACATCTTCCGGTAAGCGGCCAGCTTCACTATTGTTTTCACCTGGGTGAAAGAAGAATTTATCTATGCGGTGAAGGGATTCACATTTATTAAGAAAAAGTGAAATTCTACACTCAACTGCTGCTATTTATTTTTCATGAACTTTTTAGATTTATATTTTTTGTTTGTATGGTGAATTCTTGGATGTTAGAAACATTTTGAATTATTTATCACTACTCACTTTTATGTCTAGGACATTGGTGTGGTTGGAATCCAGACTTCATTAAGGGGGAGTTTGTTCCACCATTCAGTGCGATTTTCACTTACCACAGTCGTGGTACACTGTGGTTTTTTGTGGTTTTTTTCTAATCATATATATTATGTACTGATTAAATTGTTTGTGGGGGCACATAACTATTGGTGCATATAGGTGTATTATCAATACACATTTAATAGCACTTAGCAGTGACTAAGAGGTCACTGTTTGGTTTTAATAATATGTATTGGACGTGTAGAAAGTCACAATAATTTGTGTTGATTATCATACACTTATATAGAATTTGGTTCTACTTTATATCACCATACCAGCGCTTTCTAATACTCACCATTCAATTATATGATTTAAATTGGAGGTTCACATCAATTTTGAACAGGAGCCTTCCACCAGGGTTTTTTACACCATACTAGAGGCACTTACACCTCACCTTAAGAGTTATATTTGCAGTTTTTATTACTTACAAATATTTCCATTTGTGCTATAGATTTTTAGCGCCCCAAATACCAAAACCTCACAGTTTTAGCGGAATGCCATCGGAATTCCGACGGGAAAACCATCAGAGCTTTTTCCGACGAGAATTCCGACCGTGTGTACGCGGCATTAGAAAAGCAAATATTAATTTGCTTTTCTAACACATCTTGGTTGCGCTCAGAGTCCACCCTATTTCGAAGTATTACAGCCTCTGGCTCTAATCAGGTGCTTTAAAAAAAAAAAAAAACACCCCCGCGCTGTAATTCAGGCGCCCGGCGTCCTGAAAGGGGCCGAACGCCTGAATAGGGGGTGGCCGCGGTGGCCCTGGATAGGTTCGTGCTATGCATGAATCTATCCATTATACATATAGGGGGGTGGCGTGGATAGAGGGGGCAGCGCCCGTGTGCCCTTATCGGACGGGTCACCCCTGATATACGTGATTCTGCATAGAACAGCCGCCCTGTAGCAGTAAATCCGATAGGGCGGTCGGGAACGGTTGATGTTTTGTAAATTGGGACATTATTACACTTTGTAACATTGTATTATTTTATATCTTTGGCACATTTGTTTGTTTATGAATGTGAGTGTTACTTTGTTATTCTTTGAAGTTTCTCAGCTGATTGTGTTTTTGGAAGACGGATTAATGGGGTGAAAATTGTGGACTTTATATCTCAGCATTTTGCTCCTGACACCCAGAGCCGAGCCGGGAGTGTGAATTCCCTGACTGCGGAGGAATTCTCCCATCCCGGCGTGTTATGAGCTCAGCGACCTGTCACTGCGATTATGGGGGGGGCCATTCAGCCGTGTCAGGGGCCCCCGCGTTCTCTTGTCAGCCAGCGCTGACTGTTATCCTGTCCACAAAGAAGAATATTTGCAGTTTTTTAGCTGATCTGTGGAATTAGTGAAATGTGGAACAGCAATTTTACAACTGAGGAATGACACGACGGCGCCAAAGGACGGGCCGAGCGACCGAATGTCGCCAGAACCCCCACCATCTACCTGAATGTACAGCTTGTGTGACATCTTTATTCTACACATATTATTACACTGAGCATATAAAGCTTCCAAATGAGAAAACCCAACACTGCCTGCTTGCTTGTTGGTAGACTTTGTACAACTGACTAATAGTATAGTGTTTGTTAGGAGAGAGGTAGGGGGCGTGTCACAGTGCTAGGATAGAGAGAGGAGCCTATCATTCACTTAGGAGGGTGGGGGGGGGGGGGGCTACCTCTGTCATTTTATTTATGAAAGACAATCTCCCTGCTAATTGGGACATTAGAGTGTAAGCTCCTCTGTACAGAGACTGATGTGACTGTGGGGGGAGGGGACATTAGAGTGTAAGCTCCTCTGTACAGAGACTGATGTGACTGTGGGGGGAGGGGACATTAGAGTATAAGCTCCTCTGTACATAGACTGAGGTGACTGTG
Organism: Lithobates sylvaticus; assembly: GCA_028564925.1. Taxonomy (NCBI): domain Eukaryota; kingdom Metazoa; phylum Chordata; class Amphibia; order Anura; family Ranidae; genus Lithobates; species Lithobates sylvaticus. The sequence goes on from CM053034.1 coordinate 191,629,373, forward strand.
GGGGGAGGGGACATTAGAGTGTAAGCTCCTCTGTACAGAGACTGATGTGACTGTGGGGGAGGGGACATTAGAGTGTAAGCTCCTCTATACATAGACTGAGGTGACTGTGGGGGGAGGGGACATTAGAGTGTAAGCTCCTTTGTACAGAGACTGATGTGACTGTGGGGGAGGGGACATTAGAGTGTAAGCTCCTCTGTACAGAGACTGATGTGACTGTGGGGGGGGGGGGGCATTAGAGTGTAAGCTCATCTGTACAGAGACTGATGTGACTGTGGGGGGAGGGGACATTAGAGTGTAAGCTCCTCTGTACAGAGACTGATGTGACTGTGGGGGAGGGGACATTAGAGTGTAAGCTCCTCTGGTACAGAAACTGATGTGACTGTGGGGGAGGGGACATTAGAGTGTAAGCTCCTCTGGTACAGAGACTGATATGACTGTGGGGGAGGGGACATTGGAGTGTAAGCTCCTCTGTACAGACACTGATGTGACTGTGGGGGGAGGGGACATTAGAGTGTAAGCTCCTCTGGTACAGAGACTGATGTGACTGTGGGGGAGGGGACAGAGTGTAAGCTCCTCTGGTACAGAGACTGATGTGACTGTGGGGGAGGGGACATTAGAGTGTAAGCTCCTCTGTACAGAGACTGATGTGACTGTGGGCGAGGGGACATTAGAGTGTAAGCTCCTCTGGTACAGAGACTGATGTGACTGTGGGGGAGGGGACATTAGAGTGTAAGCTCCTCTGGTACAGAGACTGATGTGACTGGCTCAGTGATCTCTGTACAGCGCTGCGGTAAATGTCAGAGCTATATGAATAATAATTCTGTTACAGAGTTATGGCTTGGCCTTTGATTTTTATGAATTGCCTATTATAAACTGAGCTCTAATAACAGTTTTAATGTCACAAAAGTCACATCTATTTATGAGGATCTCAATGTTGGTCTCACAGATTGTAGCCGGCAGTCGGAATGCTGTGCGGAGTGAGTCCCTTGGCATGGCAGGGTTGCAGGCTGTGCCAGGAGAGGCGGAGGAGTCACACACTGCCATCCTCATCAGAAACAACTCAATTACTCCTGGCTGCTGCCATCAATCTCTGCCCGCCCACTGCGTCACCCAACATGGCAATGTGGACGGAAAACGGATGAGGTCACTTTCCTGCACTCTTTAGAGGAGAACTCCAGGCTAAAAAACATTCAGGACACAATCACTAAATAAAAAAAAGTTACCACTTTTCACCCTTTGCTCATAGTGAGGGCAGTTACCATGCCGTCCGGTATGGGACACCCCTAAAAATGTGTCTTTGCTGTTCCCTCGCACTGCATGGCAGCGCAGCTTAAAAAATAGCACTAAAATCTTGAAGAATAGGGTCAAGGAGTGGCATCAATGCCCACTGCAGACTGGCGAGAAGGAAGAATACCCGCATACAGGAACAAACATTCAAACCTTTCCACATGTATCTTGCAGGTATGTGCTCACATGACTCCGTCAGGGCTCTCAGCCCTCCCTTCTCAGTGCTCAGGTGTTGGTTAATTGCCAGTACTCATCATTCCACAGTGGCTCACCTGGTGATCATTTCCTGCTCGTCAGTCCAGCCTACAGCCAGCCCCTTCTGGCTATTTAAACTGTCTGGTTAATTTCTTCCGTGCCTTCGCCTTGGTCAAACATATCTGGAGACTCTCTGTTGTGTTCCTGTTGAAGACTTGCATGTGTAAGGCCCCTTTCACATGGACGGACCGTTCAGATCCGCCTGTCAGTCTTGACGGCGGATCTGAATGGGCGCTCCATGTTAGTCTATGGAGCGTCGGATGTCAGCGGAGACATGTCCGCTGACATCCGACCCGGTCCGATCCGCCAAAAGCAGACGTATGGCTCTACGTCCAGATCCGTTGCTGGCGGATCGGATCGGGTGACATCTGATGAAAACGGGCACGCTGTCCGTTTTCATCCGATCTCTCCATAGAGACCAGAGGCGCTCGCAAGCCCCTCCCCGCTCAGTGAGCAGAGAGGGACTTGTCATCCGCCGGCTCAGCGGAGATCAACGGAGAGATCTCCCGCTGAGCCGGCGGACAGAGGCGGGCTCCGTGGAAGCGGAGCCCGCCTCGTGTGAAAGGGGCCTAAGAGCTTACCTTGGTTGGAGTCCATATTGCAGAGATGTATGCTCACCCTTGCAAATACACACAGCACTCGGTAGCAAGGTAAGAAGCTACCTGAGCTGTGAATCTGTGCACGGGGGCTTTAACAGGAAATTGCCAAGGGATAGTCGAGGTAAAGCCGTAGTCAAGGATTCCGGAAGACAGGATAAACGATAAACGGAGCCAGGGTCAGAAGCCGGGGTCAGTCTTGGAACACTGCAACAGAAACCAGGACCACTTGGCAAACATGAGACAATGAACTGACAAGGCCCTCAGAGTGAGCAGTCTTTTATACCCAGCAGATTAGGTAACCTGTCTCAGCTGATCCAAGAGTGGAAGGTGCAATCAGAGTATCACCCTCAGTACTTCATGCTGAACTAGGCATGGTTGGAAAGCAGGCTGAAAGGAACTGAGGTGTGGCTCAGAGGTAAGAAACATGAGTTCAAGACCAGCCAGGGTCACCTGGGATGCGACCTCGCCCTGGCCGTCTACTTGGCACGGTAGGGACCGTGACAGCATGGCTGACGTCCCTTCTGGTACCTGATCCTGTCTGCTGCCTCTGACTACGCTGATCTCTGGCTTCCTGATTTACTGGCTTGTTCTGACTACCCGCTCAGGCTACCGAAGCCTGGCTATGTTTTGACTACGTTTACTATTTGTACCATTTTTACCATTATATTAAAAGGCGTGATTTTTACTGCATTTTCTCTGTCTGATTCATGGTTCTTGAATCTTGATTGATTCACAGAGTACTAAGGGTTAGCTAAAGTGACAGCACAATGGAGCAGCCTGCTGTTAGGCATGATTTTTATGACTGAAATCTTTGTTAAGGGAGGAGGCTTCCCTTCTGACTCATTTAGCTTGAGTACTGTATTTTAACACTGCCAGTTTCTATGCCCCCCTGTGATCTCCTCGGTGCCTGCTGGTGATCATCACAGTAAAGTTTAGACCTGCTTTCATCCTCTGTTTGATGGTACCCAGGAAGGGGGCAGGGATACTTCCAGGGTATCACCAGCAGCAGAGTCGTACTGCCTGAATCCACCCATATATTACGTTAATATAATTGTAATGAGTACCTGTCATAAGAAGAGCCCACTGTAGCGCCCCTAATGGACTGGCTGCTCCTGTTCTGACCCCTGGTTGAGACCTCCTGTCTCTTGACTCCTGGCTGGGGCACCTCTGACCCGTGGTTGAGACCTCCTGTCTCTTGGCTCCTGGCTGGGGCACCTCTGACCCCTGGTTGGGACCTCCCTTCTCCAAACTTAGAGCCCTGAGCTTTCCTCAGGCTTTGTTTTTTTAATGACCCTGCACACCTGTGTACTCAGACAGGCTGCCAGCATCCAGTAAAATGTGGACACAGTATTGGAGGTTCTGTCCCACCCAAGACACTTTATAACCTTCAGGCCCCAATCCAGGACTACCAAATCCAGGGAAAGCCAAATATATATATATCAGTATATGAATGTATCAATGTCCAATGCAGTGACTGGAGACAGGAGCCCACGGAGCTAGCACTTTTTGTGTCTTGTCATGTGTACATAGATGAGGATTGCAGGAAACAATGGTGTCTGTTTATTCTCCGGAAGCTTTCCATGGGTGGAGAAGGGACACAGAGGGGACCTGGCTGTTCCATGGGCAGAGGAGGAACATGGAGGGGACCTGGCTGTTCCATGGGTGGAGGAGGAACACAGAGGGGACCTGGCTGTTCCATGGGCAGAGGAGGGACACGGAGGGGACCTGGCTGTTCCATGGGCAGAGGAGGGTCACAGAGGGGACCTGGCTGTTCCATGAGCAGAGGAGGGACACGGAGGGGACCTGGCTGTTCCATGGGCAGAGGAGGGTCACAGAGGGGACCTGGCTGTTCCATGAGCAGAGGAGGGACACGGAGGGGACCTGGTTGTTCCATGGGCAGAGGAGGGACACGGAGGGGACATGGCTGTTCCACGGGTGAAGGAGGAACATGGAGGGGATCTGGCTGTTCCATGGGTAAAGGAGGAACACGGAGGGGATCTGGCTGTTCTGTGGGTGAAGGAGGAACACGGAGGGGACCTGGCTGTTCCATGGGCAGAGGAGGGACACGGAGGGGACCTGGCTGTTCCATGGGTGAAGGAGGAACACGGAGGGGAACTGGCTGTTCCATGGGCAGAGGAGGGACACGGAGGGGACCTGGCTGTTCCATAGGCAGAGGAGGGACATGGAGGGGACCTGGCTGTTCCATGGGCAGAGGAGGGACACGGAGGGGACCTGGCTGTTCCATGGGCAGAGGAGGGACATGGAGGGGACCTGGCTGTTCCATGGGCAGAGAAGGAACATGGAGGGGACCTGGCTGTTCCATGGGCAGAGGAGGGACACGGAGGGGACCTGGCTGTTCCATGGGCAGAGGAGGGACACGGAGGGGACCTGGCTGTTCCATGGGCAGAGGAGGGACACAGAGGGGACCTGGCTGTTCCATGGGCAGAGGAGGAACATGGAGGGGACCTGGCTGTTATATGGGCAGAGGAGGAACATGGAGGGGACCTGGCTGTTATATGGGCAGAGGAGGAACATGGAGGGGACCTGGCTGTTATATGGGCAGAGGAGGAACATGGAGGGGACCTGGCTGTTATATGGGCAGAGGAGGAACACGGAGGGGACCTGGCTGTTCCATGGGCAGAGGAGGAACATGGAGGGGACCTGGCTGTTCCATGGGTGGAGGAGGAACACAGAGGGGACCTGGCTGTTCCATGGGCAGAGGAGGGACACGGAGGGGACCTGGCTGTTCCATGGGCAGAGGAGGGTCACAGAGGGGACCTGGCTGTTCCATGCGCAGAGGAGGGACACGGAGGGGACCTGGCTGTTCCATGGGCAGAGGAGGGTCACAGAGGGGACCTGGCTGTTCCATGAGCAGAGGAGGGACACGGAGGGGACCTGGTTGTTCCATGGGCAGAGGAGGGACACGGAGGGGACATGGCTGTTCCACGGGTGAAGGAGGAACATGGAGGGGATCTGGCTGTTCCATGGGTAAAGGAGGAACACGGAGGGGATCTGGCTGTTCTGTGGGTGAAGGAGGAACACGGAGGGGACCTGGCTGTTCCATGGGCAGAGGAGGGACACGGAGGGGACCTGGCTGTTCCATGGGTGAAGGAGGAACACGGAGGGGATCTGGCTGTTCCATGGGCAGAGGAGGGACACGGAGGGGACCTGGCTGTTCCATAGGCAGAGGAGGGACATGGAGGGGACCTGGCTGTTCCATGGGCAGAGGAGGGACACGGAGGGGACCTGGCTGTTCCATGGGCAGAGGAGGGACATGGAGGGGACCTGGCTGTTCCATGGGCAGAGAAGGAACATGGAGGGGACCTGGCTGTTCCATGGGCAGAGGAGGGACACGGAGGGGACCTGGCTGTTCCATGGGCAGAGGAGGGACACGGAGGGGACCTGGCTGTTCCATGGGCAGAGGAGGGACACAGAGGGGACCTGGCTGTTCCATGGGCAGAGGAGGAACATGGAGGGGACCTGGCTGTTATATGGGCAGAGGAGGAACATGGAGGGGACCTGGCTGTTATATGGGCAGAGGAGGAACATGGAGGGGACCTGGCTGTTATATGGGCAGAGGAGGAACATGGAGGGGACCTGGCTGTTCCATGGGCAGAGGAGGGACATGGAGGGGACCTGGCTGTGATCTGTTTTTCTCCGTTTCTGCGTCTTCAAAATAGATTTCACACATCATCACACCGATCTCCTCCCTCTCCGCCCAAATGTCATCCGATAGGTGCCAACTCTTCTCCTCTCGCTGCCTCTGACGCCGTCTGCATGACCCTTTCGTGTCACCAGAAATTTTCATTGCCGATTATAAATGTTGTATTTGGGACAGACCGGGGTGGAGCTCAGCTGCCAATGTTATAAATAATTGCTTCTGCTGTAGAAGTGGAAAACCTGACCATGTCCTGTAGAATTTATTCCTGGTGGACGGATAGGAATGTGATTCCATAATCAGAAATATTTAATTGCTGCCCATCGATAAGTCAGAGGCTAAAGCTGACCATACACTGGGCAATTATCAGTCAATTTCAATCATTTTCTATCTGCCATGAATGGAACCACCAGAATTTACCAATGAGTAAGCTCCAGTGGGCGGAGTCAAATGCATTAGGGGCGTGGCCTGGCGGGGGTCCAAGCTGAGACTGACACTCGTCTACACACAGCAGGTCTTGTTCTGATGTGTGGCTCTTGTCTGTAATGGTGGCTGCCCAGCCGGCTGATCCTCTGGGATCATTACTTTATGAATCATTGGCCTGGTCCAAATACACCGATCAGGAATAGTGACCTCACTGGCTGCATGCTTGTTGCAGGTCGGTGATGCAGAAAGAAATGAAGGAAAAGACGGCCAGGTGGGCAGAATTTTCAGAAGGAGACCTGAAATGACAACCTACGTCTTCACCTCCTGTCAGGTTTTCTTTAAAAGGGGGAAAAAAAGCCAAAGGAAAAAAATTGGCAAATTGAGAATACAATTATATAAGTAATTATTAATTGCATTTAATTGCTAAAAAAAAGTCATACTATAATTAAATTGAATTATAATCCTTTTTAATCTGCAGCACTGTCATTTTTTGAAATTTGCAATATGGCCACCTGGAGGCGCTGTGTACACAGGTGGTATACAGAACGCCCCCCCAGTCATTTCCTGCTTGTGTTATTGGCTCACTAATTTTCCCAGAAATCTGCACTAATATATAAGTCAGATTTTGGGCATCACCTGCAGCAAAAATGTCCTTTCTGGTGAGATACTCTCAAAGGGAAATCACGTCCAAAGGGATGCAGATACTGCCACTTTCCTCATTAGAGCCCTGCAGGTGCAGTAGCTCATTGATAAAGATAAAGTCACTCGCATTCACTCTGAACATGGACACAGAGAAACAAACAGATATTTCTTCAGAATAACAAAAGGTAGAAATCTGCAACAATGTTTGTTCCAATCCCTGCAATGTCCAGAGATCACTGAGAGGGGGAGGGGTTTTACTCCCAACAAAAGTGGAGTTACTCTTTACCAGAACTGCTGGCGGCATGTACTATAGGTAGAGATCTCGGCACTTTTGTGGCCCCGGGCGAAGTGTCAGGACATGAACAGAGCTCCTTTCTAATGAGGTTTTATTTTTAACACTTCTATAAAGCTTTGTCCCAGATTGCAGCCGGACGCATCGTGTGATTGGGGGGATCAGTGAGTATCACATGAATGTTCTTTTCATCTCCTGGATTTATAGCAGCCTCAGGACCCGTCTACTCCAATACCAGAGAGGGCTGGATCTTCATACTCGTGTCAGCTGCTTGTCTGTATGAGGAGGGAAGAGTAAGGGGGGAGAGAGGGCAGGGGGGGGCGAGAGGGGGCGGGGGGAGAGAGAGAAGAGAGGGGGGCGAGAGGGGGCGGGGGAGATAAGAGGAAGGGGGATGGAGAGAGAGGGGGCGGGGGAAAGAGAGAGAAGAGGGGGAGAGAGAGCAGAGGGGGGAGAGGGGGGCGGGGGGGGGGGAGAGAGAGGGGAAGGAGAGAGAGAGAGAGAGAAGAGTGGGGAGAGAGAGAGGGGGAGGGGGAGAGACAGGGGGACGGGGGAGGAGAGGGAAGAGAGAGAGAGAGGGGGAGTGAGAGAGAGAGGAAGAAGAGAGAGAGAGGGGGAGTGAGAGAGAGGGGGAGAGAGAGAGGAGGACATGGGGAGAGAGGGGGACATGGGGAGAGAGGGGGAGAGGAGAGAGATCGGGGAGAAGAGAAGAGAGAGAGGGAAGAGAGAGAGGGGGAAGAGAGAGAGAGAGGGGGGAGAGAGGGGAGGAGGAGAGAGAGAGGGGGAGAGAGAGAAGAGGGGATGAGAGGGGGAGAGGGGGAGAGGAGAGAGAGAGAGGGGAGAGAAGGAGGAGAGCGAGAGGGGGAGAGAGGGGCGGGGGAGAGAGAGAAAAGAGGGGGAGGAGGAGAGAGAGAAGAGGGGGGAGAGAGAGGGGGAGGGGAGAGAGGGGGACGGTGAAGGAGAGGGAAGAGAGAGAGAGAGAGGCGGGAGTGAGAGAGAGGGGGGAGAGAGAGAGGGTGACATGGGGAGAGAGGGGGACATGGGGAGAGAGGGGGAGAGGAGAGAGATGGGGGAGAAGAATGGAAGAGAGAGAGAGGGGAGAAGAGAGAGAGAGAGGAGAAGAGAGAGAGAGGGGGGGAGGAGGAGAGAGAGAGAGAAGAGGGTGTGAGAGAGGGAGAGGGGGAGAGAGAGAGAGAGAGAGGAGAGAAGGAGGGGAGCGAGAGGGGGAGAGAGGGGCGGGGGGAGAGGAGAGAGAGAAAAGAGGGGGAGGAGGAGAGAGAGAGGGGAGGGGGGGAGAGAGGGGGGACGGGGGAGGGGAGAGGAGAGAGAGAGGGGGGGAGTGAGAGAGAGAGGGGGTGAGAGAGATAGGGGGAGTGAGAGAGAGTGAGGGGGTGAGAGAGAGAGAGGGGGAGTGAGAGAGAGTGAGGGGGTGAGAGAGATAGGGGGGAGTGAGAGAGAGTGAGGGGGTGAGAGAGAGGGGGAGTGAGAGAGAGTGAGGGGGTGAGAGAGAGGGGGGAGTGAGAGAGAGTGAGGGGGTGAGAGAGAGAGAGGGGGGAGTGAGAGAGAGAATGGGACATGGGGAGAGAGGAGAGAGAGGGGGAGAGAGAGACAAAGAGAGATAGAGAGGGGGGAGAAGAGAGAGAGAGGGGCGAGAGAAGAGAGAAGAGAGAGGGGAGGGGGGAGAGAGAGAGAGGAGAGAGAGAGAGAAAGAGGAAAAGAGAGAGAGTAGAGAAGGACTTCAATTGTATAAAAGTAAGAAACTTCATGTTCTACCGGGAGAAGAGGAGCCAACAGTGAAAATAGCTGCACAATATGTGACAGAGAGGGAAATGAAAGACTCAGGACTTCCGAAAATCCAATAGAGGGAGAGGAGAGAAACATATCCAATAAAATCTACTTTCTTCATAAATTTAGGCCGAAATGTATTCTACTTCATGTTTTTGATAAAGAAATTGAATTAAAACATTTTTTTTTCACAATTCTGTTTTTACATATGGTCACCAGAGCAGCGCCGGGGGGGGGGGGGGGGGGGGGGGGTTAATTGAATTTTTTTATTTTTATATATACACTTTGCTGGTACAATGAAGATTATTGTAACAGCAAAGTTTCCAACTGTCATAAACTGTCATCCATTTATGACGGCTGATCTGTGACTAGTAATCTGTGATCGGCTACAGCTAATCACACGGTATACGGTACTGTGATTGGCCCAGGTATCATGTGATAGCTGTGGGCCAATCACAGCGCAGGTGACACAGCTGTTATGAATGAATCCATATATAACCGCTTTGTTGACATTGTGATCGCATAGCAATCACATGGTCACCGGGTCCCGAATACCGGGATCCACAATCCGCACACAGAGGTTTTGGGGGAGGGGGGGCACATGACATATATATATATATACACATGATTGAGCCTGTGGCAAGTCCATAAATGGTTAAAGTAGAACTAAAGATAATTTTTTTTTTTTTTGGTAAAGGAGGGTTACATGCCGTATAAGTTTTTATTTTTTTTGCCATCTGTGTACCATTGGTGAGATTTCTTTTCACTTCCTGTCCCACAGCCAACACAGGAAGTGAGAGGAAATCCCTCCAAAGTGAGTGAATCCTGGGGTGTCACCAGAACTAGTGTCCCCATAGGGGAGATTTCTTTTCACTTCCTGTCCCCTAGCCCGAACAGGAAGTGAGAAGAAATCCCTGACAATTATGAGAGTCCCTTGGAAACATGCGTTCCGGTGCATTTTTGATGGTTCAGGTGCCTTTTTTTTCCGCGCTCTTTTTTTCTTCACCTTAAATAAGCACGTGCATTTTGGTGCGTTTTGATGCGTTTTGCCAAGTTCCAGTACAGTTCAGTGCAGAAAAAATGCAGCATGTTCTACTTTTGTTTTTTTTTTTGGAACTGACTGCACTGGTGTGAGCTATGCCGTTGGAAACCATATAACCTGCTGTCCATGCGTTTTTGACGCAGAAAAAAAATCGCATGTGGTGCGAGTCGGCGCTGAATGCGTGAGAAACGCACAGAGCTGCGTGCAGACGGGAGGTTGGCCGGTGCTGGGGGGAACCCGGCCTCCCCCGCCCCCTGGAATTCCCGGACATACACCGGTATAGGTATATATACACGCACAGGTGAGATCCCATGTTTATAAATAAAGTCGTCTCTGCCCTAATCTGATTCGCTGGCCGGAGTCGCCGGGCCGCACGCGCCGCTTGTGAAACCCGTTGGCACAGCGTCCAAGAAAAATAAAATAAAGAAAGCAAATCCTTTCCTGCGTTGCGGAGAGACGGATGAGGGGGAGGAAGACACGCCGACGCCGATACAAAGTTACAAACAAAACACCTTCTGTCATCCCTGATACCGGTCGGGTCACAAATCTCCGCAGCCAGCCGGGTCCAAATGTCACGCGGCTTTGTGCGCCACCAACGCGGATTACTGAGCGGTTTACGCAACCGGAGAGACAATGAGCAGCCAGTGTGTTCGTGGCACGCGGCGCAACCCGGACAAGGAAGACCGCCTCCCCTTTATTTACTGACATGGTGTCACTGGCACAGAACATGGCGGGTGGTGCTCAGTGCGCCAATTATTGTATCCTTCCATAGGAAAGGAACCGTCACCGAGCCAGATATGGGAGCTGCCGGAGCCGAGCAGATCTCCTGGAAATGCTTATTGCCTGGCCACCATGCTGAGCCGACCCTGATCCCCCCTCAGTCTTATATCCTCCCCCCGGCCCCTCCCTCAGTCTTATATCCTCCCCCATCAGTCTTATATCCTCCCCCCGGCCTAACCCTCAGTCTTATATCCTCCCCCGACCTCCCCCTCAGTCTTATATCCACCCCCCGACCTCCCCCTCAGTCTTATATCCACCCCCCGACCTCCCCCTCAGTCTTATATCCTCCCCCCGACCTCCCCCTCAGTCTTATATCCACCCCCCGACCTCCCCCTCAGTCTTATATCCTCCCCCCGGCCTCCCCATCAGTCTTATATCCTCCCCCCGACCTCCCCCTCAGTCTTATATCCTCCCCCCACCTTCCCCCTCAGTCTTATATCCTCCCCCGACCTCCCCCTCAGTCTTATATCCTCCCCCCGACCTCTCCCTCAGTCTTATATCCTCCCCCGACCTCCCCCTCAGTCTTATATCCTCCCCCCGGCCTCCCCCTCAGTCTTATAGCCTCCCCCCACCTTCCCCCTCAGTCTTATATCCTCCCCCCGACCTCTCCCTCAGTCTTATATCCTCCCCCCGGCCTCCCCCATCAGTCTTATATCCTCCCCCCGACCTCCCCATCAGTCTTATATCCTCCCCCCACCTTCCCCTCAGTCTTATATCCTCCCCCCGACCTCCCCCTCAGTCTTATATCCACCCCCCGACCTCCCCCTCAGTCTTATATCCACCCCCCGACCTCCCCCTCAGTCTTATATCCTCCCCCCGACCTCTCCCTCAGTCTTATATCCTCCCCCCGGCCTCCCCATCAGTCTTATATCCTCCCCCCGACCTCCCCATCAGTCTTATATCCTCCCCCCACCTTCCCCTCAGTCTTATATCCTCCCCCCGACCTCTCCCTCAGTCTTATATCCTCCCCCCGGCCTCCCCCATCAGTCTTATATCCTCCCACCGACCTCCCCATCAGTCTTATATCCTCCCCCCACCTTCCCCCTCAGTCTTATATCCTCCCCCCGACCTCTCCCTCAGTCTTATATCCTCCCCCCGGCCTCCCCCATCAGTCTTATATCCTCCCCCCGACCTCCCCCTCAGTCTTATATCCTCCCAACACCTCCCCCATCAGTCTTATATCCTCCCCCCACCTTCCCCCTCAGTCTTATATCCTCCCCCGACCTCCCCCTCAGTCTTATATCCTCCCCCCAACCTCCCCCTCAGTCTTATATCCTCCCCCCGGCCTCCCCCATCAGTCTTATATCCTCCCCCCGACCTCCCCCTCAGTCTTATATCCTCCCCCCGGCCTCCCCCATCAGTCTTATATCCTCCCCCCGACCTCCCCCTCAGTCTTATATCCTCCCCACGGCCTCCCCCTCAGTCTTATATCCTCCCCCCACCTTCCCCCTCAGTCTTATATCCTCCCCCGACCTCCCCCTCAGTCTTATATCCTCCCCCCGGCCTCCCCCATCAGTCTTATATCCTCCCCCGACCTCCCCCTCAGTCTTATATCCTCCCCCCGGCCTCCCCCTCAGTCTTATATCCTCCCCCCGGCCTCCCCCATCAGTCTTATATCCTCCCCCTGACCTCCCCCTCAGTCTTATATCCTCCCCCCGGCTTCCCCCTCAGTCTTATAGCCTCCCCCCGACCTCCCCCTCAGTCTTATAGCCTCCCCCCACCTTCCCCCTCAGTCTTATATCCTCCCCCCGACCTCCCCCTCAGTCTTATATCCTCCCCCCGGCCTCCCCCTCAGTCTTATATCCTCCCCCCGGCCTCCCCCTCAGTCTTATAGCCTCCCCCCACCTTCCCCCTCAGTCTTATATCCTCCCCCCGACCTCCCCCTCAGTCTTATATCCTCCCCCCGGCCTCCCCCTCAGTCTTATATCCTCCCCCCGGCCTCCCCCTCAGTCTTATAGCCTCCCCCCACCTTCCCCCTCAGTCTTATATCCTCCCCCCGACCTCTCCCTCAGTCTTATATCCTCCCCCCGACCTCTCCCTCAGTCTTATATCCTCCCCCCGACCTCTCCCTCAGTCTTATATCCTCCCCCCGGCCTCCCCCATCAGTCTTATATCCTCCCCCCGACCTCCCCATCAGTCTTATATCCTCCCCCCACCTTCCCCCTCAGTCTTATATCCTCCCCCGACCTCCCCCTCAGTCTTATATCCTCCCCCCGACCTCTCCCTCAGTCTTATATCCTCCCCCCGGCCTCCCCCATCAGTCTTATATCCTCCCCCCGACCTCCCCCTCAGTCTTATATCCTCCCAACACCTCCCCCATCATCGCTTCTCGGCCTTTTGGCTAAGATCAAGTGTAGTATCTGTTCTTATCAGTTGCTAGGAGAGTGGAGCTTGCTTCCGTCCCTGCTCTACGGCGAGGTGGAGCAGGATTGGCGGTTGCTATGCAAAACCTGCTGGCGTAAAGGTGACCTGGAGCGGTTTGTAGCCGAAAGGGAAGCCTTCTGATGGGATGGAGAACCACTGGGTTGGCGCTGAAGGGCCGAGTCCCTGGCCTTCTGGCCTGGATTGTGGCGGCTCTAGCTCTGGTCGGGTTATTCGGGGCGGAACACTTGCTTCTCTTTGTGTGTCGAGGAGGAGCGGTTAGTACCCCATGAATATAATTGGAGGGAGTGATGGAGGCGTGATGTGGCCCTAAAACGTGGGGGTACACATCGGGCTTCCAGATCTCTTTTCCTTCCTGGCCGGGGTGGGGGCCGTTGTGGTCTTGGCTGGAGGCCAGGGTTGCACGTTGAAAAGCCAGTGGTGATGTGCCCCTGAAGTGGCAGTTCAGGGGTGCTGTTATCTCACTGTGGGGAACCACTTTGATTTACGGCACCATGGTCACTTCATCACTACACACGTTTTTCACACCTGCCTCTAGGGCCGAGCCTTTTGGCTAGGACCAGGGGAAATTTTTTATTCCTGGCCGGAGGGCCGGCCATTGTATTGCACAATGGTCACTTTCTACTCACTCTCCCACTTCCTTCTCCCCACTCTCTTTTTATTTATCCCTTGTTTGTCACCTTTATGTATTTTTTTGTTTGATGTGTATCACGTTTTTGTCACTGTGTGATTAGTAGGGTGTAGGTCCTCGGGCCTGCCCTGAACGTCTTGGGATGGAGGTGGTCATGGCCTTCTGGCTTAGCCCACCTCCTCTCCATGGGGTCTCCCTTCGGGGGAGCCCCACCTAGTACTTGGGTGGGTCTGTTTCGGCAGACCCTCCAGAGAAAGGGGGACCGCCTGGTTTCGGCCAGATGGTCCCAAGTGAAGTACCTCAATCCCCGTCTGGAGCCTAACGCCCCGGGGGATCAGGGTCAAGGTCCTTCCAAGTGGAGGACAACTGATACACCCGTTGCACTTTTTGTGTCACCTCTTTATGTGTGTGCACTTTTTTTGGCACCGGGTGGAGTTTTTGGGTGTGTTATGCACGCCATTGGCTTTTCAATAAAAAAAAAAAAAAATCAGTCTTATATCCTCCCCCCACCTTCCCCCTCAGTCTTATATCCCTCCCCGGCCTCCCCCTCAGTCTTATATCCTCCCCCCGGCCTCCCCCTCAGTCTTATATCCTCCCCCCGACCTCCCCCATCAGTCTTATATCCCCCCTCAGTCTTATATCCTCCCCCCGACCTCCCCCTCAGTCTTATATCCTCCCCCTAACCTCCCCCTCAGTCTTATATCCTCCCCCCGGCCTCCCCCATCAGTCTTATATCCTCCCCCCGACCTCCCCCTCAGTCTTATATCCTCCCCCCGGCCTCCCCCATCAGTCTTATATCCTCCCCCGACCTCCCCCTCAGTCTTATATCCTCCCCACGGCCTCCCCCTCAGTCTTATATCCTCCCCCCACCTTCCCCCTCAGTCTTATATCCTCCCCCGACCTCCCCCTCAGTCTTATATCCTCCCCCCGGCCTCCCCATCAGTCTTATATCCTCCCCCCGACCTCCCCCTCAGTCTTATATCCTCCCCCCGGCCTCCCCCTCAGTCTTATATCCTCCCCCCGGCCTCCCCCATCAGTCTTATATCCTCCCCCTGACCTCCCCCTCAGTCTTATATCCTCCCCACGGCCTCCCCCTCAGTCTTATAGCCTCCCCCCGACCTCCCCCTCAGTCTTATAGCCTCCCCCCACCTTCCCCCTCAGTCTTATATCCTCCCCCCGACCTCCCCCTCAGTCTTATATCCTCCCCCCGGCCTCCCCCTCAGTCTTATAGCCTCCCCCCTCCTTCCCCCTCAGTCTTATATCCTCCCCCCGACCTCTCCCTCAGTCTTATATCCTCACCCCAACCTCCCCCTCAGTCTTATATCCTCCCCCCGGCCTCCCCCATCAGTCTTATATCCTCCCCCGACCTCCCCCTCAGTCTTATATCCTCCCCCCGGCCTCCCCCATCAGTCTTATATCCTCCCCCCGACCTCCCCCTCAGTCTTATATCCTCCCCACGGCCTCCCCCTCAGTCTTATATCCTCCCCCCACCTTCCCCTCAGTCTTATATCCTCCCCCCGACCTCCCCCTCAGTCTTATATCCTCCCCCCGGCCTCCCCCATCAGTCTTATATCTTCCCCCGACCTCCCCCTCAGTCTTATATCCTCCCCCCGGCCTCCCCCTCAGTCTTATATCCTCCCCCCGGCCTCCCCCATCAGTCTTATATCCTCCCCCTGACCTCCCCCTCAGTCTTATATCCTCCCCACGGCCTCCCCCTCAGTCTTATAGCCTCCCCCCACCTTCCCCCTCAGTCTTATAGCCTCCCCCCACCTTCCCCCTCAGTCTTATATCCTCCCCCCGACCTCTCCCTCAGTCTTATATCCTCCCCCCGGCCTCCCCCATCAGTCTTATATCCTCCCCCCCACCTCCCCCATCAGTCTTATATCCTCCCCCCGACCTCCCCCTCAGTCTTATATCCTCCCCCGACCTCCCCCTCAGTCTTATATCCTCCCCCCGGCCTCCCCCTCAGTCTTATAGCCTCCCCCCACCTTCCCCCTCAGTCTTATATCCTCCCCCCGACCTCTCCCTCAGTCTTATATCCTCCCCCCGACCTCCCCCTCAGTCTTATATCCTCCCCCCGGCCTCCCCCTCAGTCTTATATCCTCCCCCGGCCTCCCCCTCAGTCTTATATCCTCCCCCCACCTTCCCCCTCAGTCTTATATCCTCCCCCGACCTCCCCCTCAGTCTTATATCCTCCCAACACCTCCCCCATCAGTCTTATATCCTCCCCCCACCTTCCCCCTCAGTCTTATATCCTCCCCCCGACCTCCCCCTCAGTCTTATATCCTCCCCCCGGCCTCCCCCATCAGTCTTATATCCTCCCCCGACCTCCCCCTCAGTCTTATATCCTCCCCCCGGCCTCCCCCCTCAGTCTTATATCCTCCCCCCGACCTCTCCCTCAGTCTTATATCCTCCCCCCGGCCTCCCCCATCAGTCTTATATCCTCCCCCCGACCTCCCCCTCAGTCTTATATCCTCCCAACACCTCCCCCATCAGTCTTATATCCTCCCCCGACCTCCCCCTCAGTCTTATATCCTCCCCCCACCTTCCCCTCAGTCTTATATCCTCCCCCCGACCTCCCCCTCAGTCTTATATCCTCCCCCCGGCCTCCCCCATCAGTCTTATATCCTCCCCCCGACCTCCCCCTCAGTCTTATATCCTCCCCCCGGCCTCCCCATCAGTCTTATATCCTCCCCCGACCTCCCCCTCAGTCTTATATCCTCCCCACGGCCTCCCCCTCAGTCTTATATCCTCCCCCCACCTTCCCCTCAGTCTTATATCCTCCCCCCGACCTCCCCCTCAGTCTTATATCCTCCCCCCGGCCTCCCCCATCAGTCTTATATCCTCCCCCGACCTCCCCCTCAGTCTTATATCCTCCCCCGGCCTCCCCCTCAGTCTTATATCCTCCCCCCGGCCTCCCCCATCAGTCTTATATCCTCCCCCTGACCTCCCCCTCAGTCTTATATCCTCCCCACGGCCTCCCCCTCAGTCTTATAGCCTCCCCCCTCCTTCCCCCTCAGTCTTATAGCCTCCCCCCACCTTCCCCCTCAGTCTTATATCCTCCCCCCGACCTCTCCCTCAGTCTTATATCCTCCCCCCGGCCTCCCCCATCAGTCTTATATCCTCCCCCCACCTCCCCCATCAGTCTTATATCCTCCCCCCGACCTCCCCCTCAGTCTTATATCCTCCCCCCGACCTCCCCCTCAGTCTTATATCCTCCCCCCGGCCTCCCCCTCAGTCTTATAGCCTCCCCCCACCTTCCCCCTCAGTCTTATATCCTCCCCCCGACCTCTCCCTCAGTCTTATATCCTCCCCCCGCCCTCCCCCTCAGTCTTATATCCTCCCCCGGCCTCCCCCTCAGTCTTATATCCTCCCCCCGCCTTCCCCCTCAGTCTTATATCCTCCCCCCGACCTCCCCCTCAGTCTTATATCCTCCCAACACCTCCCCCATCAGTCTTATATCCTCCCCCCACCTTCCCCCTCAGTCTTATATCCTCCCCCCGACCTCCCCCTCAGTCTTATATCCTCCCCCCGGCCTCCCCCATCAGTCTTATATCCTCCCCCGACCTCCCCCTCAGTCTTATATCCTCCCCCCGGCCTCCCCCCTCAGTCTTATATCCTCCCCCCGACCTCCCCCTCAGTCTTATATCCTCCCCCCGACCTCCCCCTCAGTCTTATATCCTCCCCCGGCCTCCCCCTCAGTCTTATATCCTCCCCCCGACCTCCCCCTCAGTCTTATATCCTCCCCCTGACCTCCCCCTCAGTCTTATATCCTCCCCCGACCTCCCCCATCAGTCTTATATCCGCCCCCCGACCTCCCCCTCAGTCTTATATCCTCCCCCGGCCTCCCCCTCAGTCTTATATCCTCCCCCCGACCTCCCCCTCAGTCTTATACCCCCATCTACTGTCTGGAGAAATCTGGTGGAAACCAGTGGGACCCAGGTACCCCCATCTACTGTCTGGAGGAAACCAGTGGGACCAGCAGGGCTGTCTTTAACACAGGGCAAAAGAGGCAGCTGCCCTGGGCCCAGTCATTGTTGTGGGGCCCAATGTAGCTTCCCCTTGAGCCCTTAAATAGTTGATAAGTGGATTTGGGAGAGCCCAACAAAATGTTTGCCCAGGGTCCAATCAGAATTAAAGACGGCCCTGGGGACCAGGTACCCCCATCTACTGTCCAGAGAAGTCTGGATGAAAACCAGTGGGACCCAGTTACCCCCATCTACTGTCCGGAGAAGTCTGGAGGAAACCAGTGGGACCCAGGTACACCCATCTACTGTCCGGAGAAGTCTGGAGGAAACCAGTGGGACCAAGTTACCCCCATCTACTATCCGGAGAAGTCTGGTGGAAACCAGTGGGACCCAGTTACCCCATCTACTGTCCGGAGAAGTCTGGTGGAAACCAGTGGGACCCAGTTACCCCATCTACTGTCCGGAGAAGTCTGGTGGAAACCAGTGGGACCAAGTTACCCCAATCTACTTTCCGGAGAAGTCTGGAGGAAACCAGTGGGACCCAGTTACCCCATCTACTGTCCGGAGAAGTCTGGTGGAAACCAGTGGGACCCAGTTACCCCATCTACTGTCCGGAGAAGTCTGGAGGAAACCAGTGGGACCCAGTTACCCCAATCTACTGTCTGGAGAAGTCTGGTGGAAACCAGTGGGACCAAGTTACCCCAATCTACTGTCCGGAGAAGTCTGGAGGAAACCAGTGGGACCCAGTTACCCCATCTACTGTCCGGAGAAGTCTGGTGGAAACCAGTGGGACCCAGTTACCCCAATCTACTGTCCGGAGAAGTCTGGAGGAAACCAGTGGGACCCAGTTACCCCATCTACTGTCCGGAGAAGTCTGGTGGAAACCAGTGGGACCCAGTTACCCCAATCTACTGTCCGGAGAAGTCTGGAGGAAACCAGTGGGACCCAGTTACCCCCATCTACTGTCCGGAGAAGTCTGGAGGAAACCAGTGGGACCCAGTTACCCCCATCTACTGTCCGGAGAAGTCTGGTGGAAACCAGTGGGACCCAGGTACACCCATCTACTGTCCGGAGAAGTCTGGTGGAAACCAGTGGGACCCAGTTACCCCATCTACTGTCCGGAGAAGTCTGGAGGAAACCAGTGGGACCCAGTTACCCCATCTACTGTCCGGAGAAGTCTGGAGGAAACCAGTGGGACCCAGGTACACCCATCTACTGTCCGGAGAAGTCTGGAGGAAACCAGTGGGACCCAGGTACCCCATCTACTGTCCGGAGAAGTCTGGAGGAAACCAGTGGGACCCAGGTACCCCCATCTACTGTCCGGAGAAGTCTGGCGGAAACCAGTGGGACCCAGATACCCCATCTACTGTCCGGAGAAGTCTGGAGGAAACCAGTGGGACCCAGTTACCCCATCTACTGTCCGGAGAAGTCTGGAGGAAACCAGTGGGACCCAGGTACACCCATCTACTGTCCGGAGAAGTCTGGCGGAAACCAGTGGGACCCAGGTACCCCCATCTACTGTCCGGAGAAGTCTGGAGGAAACCAGTGGGACCCAGTTACCCCATCTACTGTCCGGAGAAGTCTGGAGGAAATCAGTGGGACCCAGTTACCCCCATCTACTGTCCGGAGAAGTCTGGAGGAAATCAGTGGGACCCAGTTACCCCATCTACTGTCCGGAGAAGTCTGGAGGAAACCAGTGGGACCCAGTTACCCCATCTACTGTCCGGAGAAGTCTGGAGGAAACCAGTGGGACCCAGTTACCCCATCTACTGTCCGGAGAAGTCTAGTGGAAACCAGTGGGACCCAGTTACCCCATCTACTGTCCGGGGGAAGTCTGGAGGAAACCAGTGGGACCCAGTTACCCCATCTACTGTCCGGAGAAGTCTGGAGGAGACCAGTGGGACCCAGTTACCCCATCTACTGTCCGGAGAAGTCTGGAGGAAACCAGTGGGACCCAGTTACCCCATCTACTGTCCGGAGAAGTCTGGAGGAAATCAGTGGGACCCAGTTACCCCCATCTACTGTCCGGAGAAGTCTGGAGGAAATCAGTGGGACCCAGCTACACCCATCTACTGTCCGGAGAAGTCTAGTGGAAACCAGTGGGACCCAGTTACCCCAATCTACTGTCCGGAGAAGTCTGGAGGAAACCAGTGGGACCCAGTTACCCCCATCTACTGTCCGGAGAAGTCTGGTGGAAACCAGTGGGACCCAGGTACACCCATCTACTGTCCGGAGAAGTCTGGTGGAAACCAGTGGGACCCAGTTACCCCATCTACTGTCCGGAGAAGTCTGGAGGAAACCAGTGGGACCCAGTTACCCCATCTACTGTCCGGAGAAGTCTGGAGGAAACCAGTGGGACCCAGGTACACCCATCTACTGTCCGGAGAAGTCTGGAGGAAACCAGTGGGACCCAGGTACCACATCTACTGTCCGGAGAAGTCTGGCGGAAACCAGTGGGACCCAGATACCGCATCTACTGTCCGGAGAAGTCTGGAGGAAACCAGTGGGACCCAGTTACCCCATCTACTGTCCGGAGAAGTCTGGAGGAAACCAGTGGGACCCAGGTACACCCATCTACTGTCCGGAGAAGTCTGGCGGAAACCAGTGGGACCCAGGTACCCCCATCTACTGTCCGGAGAAGTCTGGAGGAAACCAGTGGGACCCAGTTACCCCATCTACTGTCCGGAGAAGTCTGGTGGAAACCAGTGGGACCCAGTTACCCCATCTACTGTCCGGGGGAAGTCTGGAGGAAACCAGTGGGACCCAGTTACCCCATCTACTGTCCGGAGAAGTCTGGAGGAGACCAGTGGGACCCAGTTACCCCATCTACTGTCCGGAGAAGTCTAGTGGAAACCAGTGGGACCCAGTTACCCCATCTACTGTCCGGAGAAGTCTGGAGGAAACCAGTGGGACCCAGTTACCCCATCTACTGTCCGGAGAAGTCTGGAGGAAACCAGTGGGACCCAGTTACCCCATCTACTGTCCGGAGAAGTCTGGTGGAAACCAGTGGGACCCAGTTACCCCATCTACTGTCCGGGGGAAGTCTGGAGGAAACCAGTGGGACCCAGTTACCCCATCTACTGTCCGGAGAAGTCTGGAGGAGACCAGTGGGACCCAGTTACCCCATCTACTGTCCGGAGAAGTCTGGAGGAAACCAGTGGGACCCAGTTACCCCCATCTACTGTCCGGAGAAGTCTGGTGGAAACCAGTGGGACCCAGGTACACCCATCTACTGTCCGGAGAAGTCTGGAGGAAACCAGTGGGACCCAGGTACCCCATCTACTGTCCGGAGAAGTCTGGCGGAAACCAGTGGGACCCAGATACCCCATCTACTGTCCGGAGAAGTCTGGAGGAAACCAGTGGGACCCAGTTACCCCATCTACTGTCCGGAGAAGTCTGGAGGAAACCAGTGGGACCCAGTTACCCCATCTACTGTCCGGAGAAGTCTGGCGGAAACCAGTGGGACCCAGTTACCCCATCTACTGTCCGGAGAAGTCTGGCGGAAACCAGTGGGACCCAGTTACCCCATCTACTGTCCGGAGAAGTCTGGCGGAAACCAGTGGGACCCAGTTACCCCCATCTACTGTCCGGAGAAGTCTGGTGGAAACCAGTGGGACCCAGTTACCCCATCTACTGTCCGGAGAAGTCTGGAGGAAACCAGTGGGACCCAGTTACCCCATCTACTGTCCGGAGAAGTCTGGTGGAAACCAGTGGGACCCAGTTACCCCCATCTACTGTCCGGAGAAGTCTGGAGGAAATCAGTGGGACCCAGTTACCCCCATCTACTGTCCGGAGAAGTCTGGAGAAAATCAGTGGGACCCAGTTACCCCATCTACTGTCCAGAGAAGTCTGGAGGAAACCAGTGGGACCCAGTTACCCCATCTACTGTCCGGAGAAGTCTGGTGGAAACCAGTGGGACCCAGTTACCCCATCTACTGTCCGGGGGAAGTCTGGAGGAAACCAGTGGGACCCAGTTACCCCATCTACTGTCCGGAGAAGTCTGGTGGAAACCAGTGGGACCCAGTTACCCCATCTACTGTCCGGGGAAGTCTGGAGGAAACCAGTGGGACCCAGGTACACCTATCTACTGTCCGGAGAAGTCTGGAGGAAACCAGTGGGACCCAGTTACCCCATCTACTGTCCGGAGAAGTCTGGTGGAAACCAGTGGGACCAAGTTACCCCAATCTACTGTCCGGAGAAGTCTGGAGGAAACCAGTGGGACCCAGGTACACCCATCTACTGTCCGGAGAAGTCTGGAGGAGACCAGTGGGACCCAGTTACCCCATCTACTGTCCGGAGAAGTCTGGAGGAAACCAGTGGGACCCAGTTACCCCATCTACTGTCCGGAGAAGTCTGGTGGAAACCAGTGGGACCAAGTTACCCCATCTACTGTCCGGAGAAGTCTGGAGGAGACCAGTGGGACCCAGGTACCCCCATCTACTGTCCGGAGAAGTCTGGAGGAAACCAGTGGGACCCAGTTACCCCATCTACTGTCCGGAGAAGTCTGGAGGAAACCAGTGGGACCCAGTTACCCCCATCTACTGTCCGGAGAAGTCTGGAGGAAACCAGTGGGACCCAGTTACCCCATCTACTGTCCGGAGAAGTCTGGAGGAAACCAGTGGGACCCAGTTACCCCCATCTACTGTCCGAACAACCTACCTGCCGAGTTCCTTCATATACTGTGTGTCTACCTACCCAGAAGAAGGCGGGGGGAGGGGCACCCGGGGGGGGAGGGGCACCCCAAATATTGATTGGATTTGGATTTCTCTTCATTTATTTGCATTTTGTTAATTGATAAAAAATATACAATTAACACTTCAATTTCTGAAAGTTTTTTTCATTCACAGCATCACACCTGCCTAAGACTTTTGCACAGTAGTGTAGGTGTATATATATATATATACACACAGAGAGCCTGCTGTTGGTTGCTGTGGGATACGGCCGCCCCTCCCCCGTCCTCTTGTTGGCTCCGCCCACAACCCTTTGGCCTTTTGTTCCAGCGGGAAGATAAAAGGGAGAAGTTTCTTCTGCCGAAACATTTTTTATTATTTTTTTATTATTGCAGCCGACTGTTCATCTCCAGTTCTATCATTTCACCATAATAAGGGCCCCGGGGGAGGAGCTCATACCCTGTGCTGGGGGAGGCAACCCTGGAGAGGCGGAGATCAAAGGGGGCAGCAGACTTACCACCAGTGAAAAGTAATGAAGGTTTGATGAGTGTGGGGGTCAGGAGGATGTAATGTAGTGTGTGAGGTCAGGAGGATGCAATGCAGAGTGTGGGGGTCAGGAGGATGTAATGCAGAGTGTGGGGGTCAGAAGGATGTAATGCAGAGTGTGGGGTCAGGAGGATGTAATGCAGAGTGTGGGGGTCAGGAGGATGCAATGCAGAGTGTGGGGGTCAGGAGGATGTAATGCAGAGTGTGGGGGTCAGAAGGATGTAATGCAGAGTGTGGGGTCAGGAGGATGTAATGCAGAGTGTGGGGTCAGGAGGATGTAATGCAGAGTTTGTGGTCAGGAGGATGTAACACTGAGTGTGGGGTCAGGAATATGTAAAGCAGAGTGTGGGGTCAGGAGGATGTAATGCAGAGTGTGGGGGTCAAGATGATGTAATGCAGAGAGTGGGGTCAGGAGGATGTAATGCAGAGTGTGGGGGTCAGAAGAGTGTAATGCAGAGTATGGGGGTCAGGAGGATGTAATGCAGAGTGTGGGGGTCAGGAGGATGTAATGTAGAGTGTGGGGGTCAGAAGGATATAATGCAGAGTGTGGGGTCAGGAGGATGTAACGCAGAGTGTGGGGGTCAGGAGGATGAAATGCAGTGTGTGGGGGTCAGGAGGATGTAATGCAGAATCTGTTTAGCGTACAGAGAGGAGACGTGTCAATAAAGTTTCTATTAGAGAAAAAAAAAGCCGGTGTAACAACATATTCGGCGACCCATCGCAGTTTGCTATGGAAGTGACGTTCCGTCGCCGCCATCTTTCTACACCCCACACTCGTCCACAGTAAGGATACACTAAGAAAGGGAAAGCGGACATCTTGTTACCCCCACCGGAGTTTTGCATTTTACACGTATTTATAACAATAAAGTCAGTTTATACAGTGAAATTCAGAACTTAGAACTCCGTCTGACTACTTAGATGTTGAATTGTAAAAGCAGTGAACTTCGGTCAGATCAGCAAACCTGTGAGATGAGCGGAGATGCCGCTGCTTTTAAAATTCTAGATCTAAGTAGTCAGACGGAGTTGTAAGTCCCGTATATTTCACTGTATAAACTGACTTTATTGTTATAAATACGTGTAAAATGCAAAACTCCGGTGGGTGTAACAAGATGTCCGCTTTCCCCCTTCTTAGTACATCCTTACTGTGGACAAGCGTGGGGAGTAGCAAGATGGCGGCGACGGAACGTCACTTCCGTAGCAAATAGCGATGGGTCGCCGAATATGTCGATACACCGGGCGAATCAAGTCATGTGACGCGGCAGAGTCTCGTGGATTGGTCGGGTCTGGGGGGCGGGGCGGAGAGAGATCAGCCCGGAACAGTTGAGCGCCGATTTCCGGCATTATTCAGCAGGTCGGCCGGCGCGGAGTATCAGCATGGTGAGTCCGGGGAGAGAGAGGGGAACCCCTACCGTACAAATCACCGGCACCACACCGACTGCAGGGCACCGCGGGGAGAGGTGATCGGCTGAGTGATGGATCATAATGATCCTCTCTGGGGTCACCGAAACAGGAAAGAGGGCCAAATCCCCCTCACTGGGGACACAGAGAGCAATAAAACCCCCCATTATAAGAGGAGCTAACCCTTCCACACCCCGCCCACAACTCAAATCACAGCCCCCGTTATAGTGACCCCCCCTCCCCCGTTATAGTGACCCCCCTCCCCCGTTATAGTGACCCCCCCCTCCCCCGTTATAGTGACCCCCCCCTCCCCCATTATAGTGACCCCCCTCCCCCAGTATAGTGACTCCCCCATTATAGTGACCCCCCCTCCCCCAGTATAGTGACCCCCCCGTTATAGTGACCCCCCTCCCCCGTTATAGAGACCCCCCATTATAGTGACCCCCCCTCCCCCGTTATAGTGACCCCCCTCTCGCTCAGGAGATTCCGCCTCACTTCCTGTGCTGGTGACACCGCTCAGTGATGAGATTTATGGAGATTTCTAATCATTTATTTCCAGGAAGTGAGGAGACCCCCCCTCCCCCCCCCATAGGTGTCCCCATTGGATGATTTCCTCTTCTGGTGAGAATGGATTTCCCATCATGTCCTGTACTGAGGACCCTCCCCCAACAGTAATCATAACTACCCCCCCCAACTCCTTCCCCCCTCCTACATCCCGCACTCCCCCCATCCCCCAACCAAAACATGATATACTGTGCATGACCCCCCATTATAGTGATGACTTCCTATAGGTGGCGCTGATCCCTATCTGAGGATAATCGTAATATTCATCTTAGACACGCCCCCCATTACCACTGACTACGATCGTTGTGATTTTGCTCATACAAATTGACGCACAAAGATTTTGTTGTTGAAAACTTTTGATATTCAATAAAATTGTTATTTGCAAAAATAAAAGTCCTGCAAGCCGCATCTTTGGAGCGGTGGGGGAGGGGTTTATACACCCCTCCTCCACTGCCCCGCCCATTGAAATAAATGGGCACCGCTGCCGAAGCGCCTGCAAATCGTTTCGGTAGCGGCGATATACGGGCGCTATTAACCCTTTCCTCAGGCCGCTAGCAGGGGGGGTTAAAAACGCCTCGCTAGCGGCCGAAGACCGCCGCTAAAACGACGGTAAAACAGCAACTCCTCCAAATCTCCCATTACTGACGCTTTACAGAAACCGGAAGTGATGTCATTGGAGATGTCCATGGATTGGCTATTATGACAGAACACCGGTGTTTTGTCAGGTTTTTGTCACTGAAGTGACGTTCCGTCGCCGCCATCTTGCTACACCCGGCACTCCTCCACAGTAAGGATACAGTGAGAAGGCAGCAAGCGGACATCTTGTTACACCCACCAGAGTTTTGCATCTCACACTTATTTTTAGCAGTAAACTCGTCTTATATATGAAATTCTGTATTTGGAAACCTGTAAGACTGTTTTGATGGCGATTTTTTATTTTTTTTTCCAAAGCAGCCGTGTTCTGTCAGATCAGCAAACCTGTCAGATCCGCCGGCTCACCGCTGCTTTTAAAATTCAACATCTAAACAGTCAGACGGGTTTATAAATCCTGTATTCAGGAGTCTCAGACTGGCGGCGAAACTACAAGTCCCATGAGGCATTGCAAGGCTGACAGTTACAAGCAGGACTCCCCCAGGCAGAGGCATGATGGGACTTGTAGTTTCACAGCAGCTGGAGGGGCCGCCAGTGTGAGACCCCCTGCTATACAAGCTGAGATTACTGATAGAAATAAGTGAGAAATGCAGAAGACTTCAGTGGGTGTAACAAGATGTCCGCTTTCCACCTTCTCACTGTATCCTTACTATGGAGGAGTGCGGGGTGTAGCAAGATGGCGGTGACGGAACTCATCAGTGAAGGAGAAAACTTACTTATTTACAACATTTTATAACACAAAGAAAACCTTTTTTTTTTTTTTTTTTTCAAATTGTTTGGTGGTCTTTTCATTTGTTTAGTAAAAAATAGAAAGAACCCCCCCCCCTCCCCCCCCCCACAGGTGATTAACCCCTTCCCACCCAGGCCAATTCTGACACTTCGCTCCTACATGTAAAAATCATCATTTTTTTTGCTAGAAAATTACACAGAACCCCCAAACATTATTTTTTTTTTTTTTTTAGCAAAGGCCCCAGAGAATACAATGGCGGTCATTGCAACTTTTTATCTCGTACAGTATTTGCGCAGCAATTTTTGAAACGCATTTTTTTTGGGGGAAAAAAATTGTTTCATGCTTTCCAAAAAAAAACAAACAGTAAAGTTAGCCCAATTTTTGGGCAAAAAATGTGAACGATGATGTTACGCCGAGTAAATAGATACCTAACATGTCACGCTTTTAAAATTGCACGCACTCGCGGAATGGCGCCAAACTTCGGTACTTAGAAATCCCTATAGGCGACGCTTTAACATTTTTGTCTGGTTAAATGTTTTACACAGGAGGTCCAGGGCTAGAATTATCGCTCTCGCTCTAACGTTTGCCACGACACCTCACATGTGTGGTCTGAACACCGTTTTTTCATATGTGGGCGGGACTCGCTTCTGCGTGCGAGCTCACTGGGACAGCGGCACTTTAACCACTTCAGCCCGGACCAATTGGCAGCCAAAGGACCAGGCCCCTTTTTGCGATTCGGCACTTCGTCGCTTTAACTGACAATTGCGCGGTCGTGCGACGTGGCTTCCAAACAAAATTGACGTCCATTTTTTCCCACAAATAGAGCTTTCTTTTGGTGGTATTTGATCTCCCCTGCGGTTTTTATTTTTTGCGCTATAAACAAAAAAGAGCCACAATTTTGAAAAAAAAACGCATTCTTTTTTATTTTTTGCCATAATAAATATCCCCCAAAAATATATAAAAAAAAAAAATTTTTTCCTCAGTTTAGTCCGATACGTATTCTTCTACATATTTTTGGTAAAAAAAAATCGCAATAAAGCGATTATTGATTGGTTTGCGCAGAAGTTATAGCGTTTACAAGATAGGGGATAGTTTTTATAGCATTTTTATTAATAATTAATTTTTTTATTAGTAATGGCGGCGATCTGCGATTTTATTTTTATTTTTATTTTTTTGTGACTGAGACATTATGGCGGACACATCGGACATTTTTGGGACCATTGTCATTTATACAGCAATCAATGCTATTTAAATGCATTGATTCCTGTATAAAAATGACACTGGCAGTGAAGGGGTTAACCACAAGGGGGCAATGTAGGGGTTAAGTATGCCTAGAGGTGTGTTTCTTACTGTAGGGGGGTGTGGCTGTCAGCTAGTGAATGCTGATCTCTGCTCCAATCACAGGGAGCAGAGATCGGCGTCACTAGTTGCTAGGCAGAACGGGGAGATGCTGTTTATCTCGGCATCTCCCCGTTCAGCCTTCCCGTGAGACGATCGCGGGTGTCCCCGCGGCGATTGAGTCCGCGGGGCCCGTGACCGGACTCACGGGGGTCCCGACTGGCGCGGGAGCGCGCCACTCCCGGCGTGCTCCCGATGGCACGGACAGCATTAAGGAGGGACTTATATATACGCCCTCCTGCCTGTACGTGCCATTCTGCCGACGTACATCGTCGTGCGCCGGTCGGCAAGTGGTTAAAAAATTTTTATTTTGACACGTTTTAAAAAAAAAATGATATTTTTTTGATCACTTTTATTCCTATTACAAGGAATGTAAACATCCCTTGTACTAGGAATATGACAGGTCCTCTTTACAGTGAGATATGGGGGTCAATAGGACCCCACATCCCACCTCTAGGCTGGGAAGCCTAAAAAAAAAAAAACGATCATGGCTTCCCAGCCGCGGCGGCGGCGTTTTTTTTGGATTGCAGAGGCCGGGCGTGACGTCATAACATCGCGCCCAGGCCTCCGGCGATCATAGAGACTCCGGCGACCATCTGGTCCACCAGAAATCTCTATGCTCAACATCCGTTCCGGCGGACCCGTTCTCCAACTCACCAATCACAGTGGAGAGTCGGTAGAAGCACCGGAGGGCGGCAGGAGGGGGGACTTCCCCTTCCGCCGCCACTAAGAACGTTGAAGCGGTGGAACAGCCGCTATGATCATTCTTATGGTGAAGGGAATCGCCGGCTGAAGAAGCCGATATCTGAATGATGCCCGCAGCTGCCACCACCACCACAAAGCCGAGGACGTCCAATGACGGCCTGCCGATGGCAAGTGGTTAAACCAGCTCTATCTCTCAATAAATTGATAAAAATGTAGTTTGGGTACAGCGTTGTATGACCGCGTAATTGTCATTCAAAGTGTGAAAGCTGAAAATTGGCGCATGGGCAAGAAGGGGGGTACATTTTTTACTTTTTTTTTTTTTTTTTTAATAGATCTACAATTTAGTTTACATATTTGAATATTTTTTTTTTTTTTTTTTTTTTTTTTAATAATGTACTTTGCACCTTTTCTGTAAGGTTTTCTCTTTACCACCTCACATTCACCTCCCCGAAAAAAATTGACTTTTCTTCCTAGAAACGCGTCGGGTGTAAATCATTATATGGGGGAGAACCTGAGATGAATGTGATCTGCGGGATACAAGACAGTTGGAATGCTTTTGTGGTGGGGGCAGATTTCTGTGGGCTACAGAAAGTGTGTGCCAAGGTGCCACCTTGATTGGTGGGGGCGTTCCTGGAGGACGTGGTCTATGGTGACACAGAGGGCGGTACATGGAGTGTAATGGTGTCCACATAGAGTTTGGGGGGGAAGCGGCGCTTACAATAATGTGCCAACAATACCAACCAAGTACAACACATTCACTTCCATAGATTTTAGTTAAAACTTTTATTCCATCACTAATAATGACTAAGCATGGACGGCCTCTGTTCTCTAAGGCCCGCCCCCGCAGAGCAGTGTAACTCATTGATGTCCACTAGATCAGTAGAGACGTCTGTCAGTGTCAGGATGGGGGGGTGTCGGTGTTATATTCCTGCCGGGGGGGACGTCTGTGCAGGAAGTTCTTCTCATGCGATGGACACGGCGAGGACTAAGCGTCTTCTATCAGTTGGTGGGTTCATCTTCTATAGATTCCGGGGGAACATTTTCATTTCTTCCTCAAACATTCCACACATTCGCTTCATTGGTTTTATTCCACCGCTAATATATACTCAGCATTGACCTTGTATAGGGCTCTTCTCTCTAGGGACTCCAAGTATTGGAGATGGCGTTGGCCGGGAATCGAACCCGGGTCAGCTGCTTGGAAGGCAGCTATGCTCACCACTGCACCACCAACGCAAAGTAGCATGTCTTTGTAGTGTGGGAGGAAACCGGAGTACCCGGAGGAAACCCACGCAAGCACAGGGAGAACATGCAAACTCCATGCAGATAGTGTCCTGGTCAGGATTTGAACCAAGGACCCCAGTGCTGCAAGGCTAACCACTAAGCCTCTGTGCTGCCCATTTGCGGCCTCTGTTCTTGAAGGCCCGCCCCCGCTGAGCGGGGTACATCAGTTATGTCCACTCAACACACCTCCAGAAAAAATCCAAACTTATCCTAATCTACAATCTATATATAACACACCCACATATGAATAATACCCCCCTCCCCCCAAAGAATAACACACCCCCACACAATATACACACTTATACTAATCTTTATAAAACACACCTATATATGAATAATACCCCCCCCCCCCCATTAACCTAACAGCATGTCTTTTGTAGTGTGGGAGGAAACCGGAGTACCCGGAGGAAACCCACGCAGGCACAGGGAGAACATGCAAACTCCAGGCAGGTCGTGATTGGGATTTTAACCAGCGACCCTTTTTACTCCTAGGCGAGAGTGCTAACCACTACACCTCTGTGCCGCCCATATATAACACACACCCAAAGAATAACACCCTTCCACACAATATACTAACTTATCCCATACTTTCCAACAGTCCCGGATTGGGTGGGACTTTCCCTCATTTCTACCTCTGTCCAACAATCCCGCGGTACAAGGGTTTTGTCCCGCATCACTCCATCAGTTGATAATAATAGAGTAACTTCCAACGTCGCACCTCCTAAGGACCGCCCCCGAGGCCCCTGGCTTAGGTCTGGCCCTGGAGGATGAAGCCTGGTAAGAAGAATCATATAGTAACGTCCAGCACAGCTTGTGATTGGTGAGCAAACCCGCTGGGTGTGGCCTGTGTAGCTGTAGAGAGAGCGTGCAGCTGTCAAATTCACCCTGTGATGTCAGGGATGGGCGGGACTGCTAACCAGGCCCGCCCCTTTGTCAGGCAACCAGCGTATAGGGAAACGGCGGGCATTTATAGATTGGTGGCGGGGAAGAGATGCCCAGGTGTGATATGGATTGTCCCTTCACATACTGTAGCCGGGGTTTTCTGCACTCACACCAGGGACAAGTACTGGTCCGGCCCAGTGCAGCTTGTTCAAGGGGGGGAGGGGGGAGCTGCACCGTTATCCTCATCTACTTCCTACTCAGGGAGTTTGGGAGGTAAAGATGGGAGGAGTGACAGAGCCAGCTACAGAAAGGGGCTTTTATAGAGGGGACCATGTGGAGGAGGGGAGAGCTTTGGGGGAGGGGAGGGCAGAGGATAGGGGTGCTTGTTGTGTATACATATACAGACACAAAACCACACATGTATACAAGCGGAGGGGAGGAGGGGAAGGGGAGAGGAGGAGGAGGAGGGGGAAGGGGAGGGGAAGAGGAGGAGGAGGAGGAGGGGAAGGGGAGAGGGGAGGAGGAGGGGAAAGGGAGAGGAGGAGGAGGAGGGGAAGGGGAGAGGAGGAGGAGGAAGGGGAGAGAGGAGGAGGAGGAGGAGGAGGGGGAAGGGGAGAGGAGGAGGAGGAGGGGAAGGGGAGAGGAGGAGGAGGGGAAGGGGAAGGGGAGAGGGGAGGAGGGGAAGGGGAGAGGGAGGAGGGGAGGGGGAGAGGGGGAGAGGAGAGGAGGAGGAGGAGGAGGAAGGGGAAAGGGGAGAGGGAGAGGAGGAGGGGGAGGAGGAGGAGGAGGAGGAGGAGGAGGAGGAGAGAGGAGGAGAGAGGAGGAGGAGGGGAGAGAGAGGGAGAGGAGGAGGAGGAGGAGGGGAGAGGAGGAGAGGAGGAGGGGAGGGGAGGGAGAGAGAGGAGGAGAGGGGAGAGGGAGAGGAGGAGAGAGGAGAGAGAGGAGGAGGAGGAGGAGGAGGAGGAGAGGAGGAGGGAGGAGGAGAGGAGGGAGGGAGGAGAGGAGGAGGGGAGAGGAGAGAGGAGGAGGGGAGGAGTGAGAGGATAGCGAGGAGGGAGAGTGAGAGGATAGAGAGGGAGGGAGAGTGAGAGGATAGAGAGAGGGAGAGTGAGAGGATAGAGAGAGGGAGAGTGAGAGGATAGAGAGAGGGAGAGTGAGAGGAGGGAGAGTGGGAGAGAGGAGAGGAGAGTGGGAGAGGATAGAGAGAGGGAGAGTGAGAGGATATAGAGAGAGGAGAGTGGGAGGATATAGAGAGGGAGAGTGGGGAGGATATAGAGAGAGGGAGAGTGGGAGAGAGTGGGAGATGGGATAGAGAGAGGGAGAGGGCGAGGATGGGAGGATATAGAGAGAGGGATAGAGTGGGAGGATATAGAGAGAGGGAGAGTGGGAGGATATAGAGAGAGGGAGAGTGGGAGGATATAGAGAGAGGGAGAGTGGGAGGATATAGAGAGAGGAGAGAGGATATAGAGAGTGGGGAGGATATAGAGAGAGGGAGATTGCGCTATTCGTCACAAGCTCTATGTTCTCGTAGTTCTCACACTCTCTAGTTCTCTTTGTGCGTCACAATCTCCATGTGCTCGATTTCTTCACACTCTCTATTCGTCTATTTCTTCACACTCTCTATTTCTCTATTTCTTCTCAATCTCTTTTTCTTCACATTTCGCTATGTCGTCACAGTCGTCTAGTGCTTCACATTCTCTATTGTCGGCACATTCTCATTTCGTCACATCGCTTTTCTGCATCATTCTCTAGTTCTTCACAGCTCTAGGTCTTCACATTCTCTATTTCTTAACCCTCTCGATATGCTTCACACTCTCTAGTTTCTTCACAACGCTCTATTGCTCTATGGCTTCTTCCAGCGACTTCTCTAATTGCATCGCACACGCTCGTGGTGCTTCACACTCGCTTTTTCCTTCCCACTCTCGATCTCTGCACACTCGCTCGATTGGCTTCACACCTCTATGTCGTCACACTCTCGATTTCTTCACAACGCGCTAGTTCTCTATTGCGCAACTCTCGCATGTCGCTAATTTCGGCACACTGCTCTATTTCGTCTATTTCTTAACACTCTCTATGCGCTTCTCTCACAGCGCTCTCTATTTCGGCACACTCTCGAGTTCTGTTCACACTCTCTATTGTGCTTCACACTCTCGATTGCTTCACACGCTCTATTTCTCACACTCTGCTATTTCTTCACACATCTATTTCTATATGTCTTTCACAACTCTCTAGTTTCTTCGAACTCCTATTCTTGCACACTGCTCGTATTCTCGATTTTGCTTCACACCTCTCTATTTCTCTCTATTTCTGGCACACTCCGCTATGTGCTTCACACCGCTGCTATGTTCTGCACCACTCTCTAGTTCTCTATGTCTTCACACTCTCTATTTCTCTGATTGCGCACACTCTCATAGTTCTCTATTTGCTTCACACTCTCTATTTCTCTATTTCTTCACACTCTCTATGTCTCTATTTCTTCACACTCTCTATTTCTCTAGTGCTTCGGCACACTCTCTATTGCTCTGCACACACGCTCGATTTTCTTCACACTCGTGCCTCGATTGCGTGCACACTCCTCTATTTCTTCACACCCTCCTATGTGTCCTTCACACTCTCTAGGTGCGTTTCACTCTCTTCTGATTTCTGCACACTCTCGCATGTTTCTTCACACTCTGCTATTTCTTCACACTCTCGTAGTTTCTTCACACTCCTATTTCGTCACATGTTTCTCCTCTTCTCTATCTTCTGCACACTCTGCTCCGGTCTCGTTCTCTCTCTCTATGTGCGTTTACCACACACTCGCTCTCTCTAGGGCTTCACCACACACACTCTCTCGCTCGTATTTCTTCAGCACACACACTCTCGCTCTCGTTTTCTGTCACACGCTCTCTATGTCCTGCACACACACTCTCTCGCCGCGCTATTTCGTGCACACAACACACTCTCTCTCTCTCATTGTCTGGTCACACTCTCTCGTGCTCGATTTCCTTCACACTGCTCTCGCGTCTAGTTGTCTTCTCACTCGCTCCTCTGCTCTATTTCCTTCACACTCTCTCGTTCTCGATTTCTGAACACTCTCCTTGTCTCTTTTTCGTTCACATCTCTCTCTGTCGCTATTTTTCGTCACAACTCTCTCTTTCTCAGATTTCTGCAACACGTCACAACTGGCTCTTTTTCTCTCTCTCTCGCTCTCTCGATTTCCGGCATCACACACTCTCTCTCTCTCGCTCGCTCTTGCACACTCTCTCGCTATCTATGTGGCATACTCTCTCGATTTGTGCACTCTCTCTATTTGGTTTCACTGCTCTCTATTTTGTGTCAGCTACTCTCTATTTTTTCCACGTCTCTCTATGTTTTTTTCACTCTCGCTATTTTGAGCACTCTCTCCTATTTTTTCACTCTCTCTAGGTTCTGCTCACTCAACCGCTGATGTCTGTCACTCTCTCTTCTCGCTCTCTCGCTCTCTCTGCTCGCGCTCTCGCTTCTCACACCCGTCGCTCTCTTTCTTCGGGCTCTCTTCCTCGCTCGCGCTCTCGCTCTCTCACCCTCTTTCGTCTCCTGTCTCTCTCTTCCTCGCTCTTTCTGCACTCGCTCTCGCTGTTCACTTAACGCTGTCACTCTCTCTCCGTTCTTCACTTGTCTTCTGCTCTTTCTTCACTTTCTTCACCTCTTCACTCTCTTTTTTTCTTTCTTCACCTTCCTTCACTCTCGTTTGCGGCTTCGGCACTGTCTCTTGTGTCTTTCTTCACTTTCTCTTTGCTTGCTTCATGTTTTCGTTCTTCACTTTCTCGGGTACTTTCTCTGTTGCTTGCTTCATTGGGTTCTTTCTTCACACTGGCTCTTTGATTGTCTTCACTTGCCCCGTTCTGTCTCATGTATGGCTATCGTCACTTCTCGTCTTTTTCGGTCTGCACTTACTCTTTTCTTGTTCTGCACGCGCTCTTTCATCAGTTTCGGTCTTTCTCTTTCTCTCTCTTTCTTCACCTTTCTTTCGCTCTCTTTTCCGCACTCTCTCTAGTTACAGAGATCCCTACAGAGCCGGTTGCCCCACCCAACTCACCCCAAGCCATTACTATATGATTTTTCTTACCAGGCTTCATCCTCCAGGGTCAGACCTAAGCCAGGGGCCTCGGGGGCGGTCCTTAGGAGGGGTGATGCTGGAAATGGGAAGGTCTATCTCTTTCACGCCTGAATCTCCATTTTCCTAGAAAAGATAAAAATATGATTAGTCATTTTATTTACAACGCCCAACAAAATGACAACCTAAACCGAGGAACTCTGGAAGATTCCCGGGCCAATTAAAAATACTATGGGGGACACACATAAGCCAGTAAAGCCATGGTCCTACACAAAGGTTTGGGGGGAATATAATGGGGGAAAGCTTTGTGAATTTGGTCTAAGGGGTCAGAATATTACAATGCCTTACCTTCTTCTGGGAATTCCGCGGCTGAGTGAAGTTTTCTTCGTAGTCACAATAAATGGGACAGGGCAAGATGCTTGATGAGGAGCCACAGCAGTATTTTGATAAGCCGCAAGCTGTAAGCTGACTGGATCCCAGCGACCGTCAAATTCATTCCAATCGTTGATAAACGTGGGTGGGCTACTGATTTCTAAACCCACCCACCACGTGCACAAGTCATATGACCCATTGATGACCATGGGGGAGATTCTGTATTTCAAGATCGTCCATCCCCTGGAGCAGTCTGTCTTCAGCCCAGCCGCCGTCCATTCATACCAATGACCAGCAGTGTTAAGCATAGGTGGGACTTTGTACTTCAAGGCCACCCATCCCTTATAGCATTCTTTCTTGAGCCCGGCGACCATCCATTCAATCCAACAACCAGCAGTGTTAAGCATAGGTGGGACTTTGTTCTTCAAGACCACCCACCCCTTGGAGCATCCTGCGACCGTCCAATGACCAGCAGTGATGAGCATGGGTGAGACTCTCTTCTTCATGGCCGCCAACCCCCTGGAGCAGTCAGGGATTGGTAATTCATACGAACCATTGATAAGCATAGGTGAGTCTGTGTTCTTCAAGGACACACAGATAAGCATAGGTGAGACTTTGTTCTTCATGGACATCCAACCTTTGGAGCAGTCAGCCTTGAGCCCAGCGACAGTCCATTCATACCAATGACCAGCAGTGATAATCGTGGGTGAGACTCTGTTCTTCAAGGCCACCAACTCCGTGAATAAGTCTGACTGGAGCACAGGGGCCATCCATTCATATGAACCATTGATAAGCATGGGTGAGACTCTGTTCTTCGTGGCCACCAGCCCCCTGTAGCAGTCAGCCTTGAGCCCAGCGACCGTCCATTCAATCCAATGACCAGCAGTGTTAAGCATAGGTGGGACTTTCTTCTTCAAGGCCACCCATCCCTTATAGCATTCTTTCTTGAGCACGGCGACCGTCCATTCAATACAATAACCAGCAGTGTTAAGTATGGGTGAGACTATGGTCTTCAAGACCACCCACCCCTTGGAGCATCCTGCGACCGTCCATTTATACCAATGACCAGCAGTGGTAAGTATGGGTGAGACTCGGTTCTTTAAGGCCATCCATCCTGTGTACCAGTCTGATGTGGGACCAGGGACTATCCGGTCATACCAATATGTGTCATTGCTAAGCTTGGGTGGGACTCTGATCTCTAAGCCCACCCAGCTCCTGAACCAGTCAGCATTAACAATGTCATCTAGTAAGAAAATAAGATTCAGCTGGTGAATGAAATAGTAGCGGGGTAGTCTTCCTGTGAAACGCGTAGTGAGCACGTAATCCATTATGAGGGTGCTTGTGAAAAGTATCACCTTCATGTCGTTTACAGGGGTCATCAGCTTCATAAGAAAGCTGGGGGGAGGTTTCCCAATGTTTGAATACCACTCCTCGATGTCCTGCATCACTTTCTCCATGAAGTCCGCTGTTTCCTGCTCCACCGTTTTCATAAACTCCCTAAACTCCTCTGTTTTGTGGCCCACCATCTCCATAATGTCCTCTGTTCTCTTCTCTGCTTTCTCTATAAACTGGGCGGTTCTCTGTTCCGCATCCTTCATAAACTCTGCGTTTTCCTTCTCCGCCTTCCTAATAAACTCCACAAAGTCGGCTTTTTTCTGCCGCAACTCCTCCATAAAGGCCGCCGTTTTATGCTCCGCCTTCTCCCTAATCTCCATATATTTGTGCGTTTTCTGCCGCACCTCCTCCATGATGTGCGCCGTTTCCTGACGCACCTCCTCCATAGTCTGTCTTGTTTTAACCTCCATCTTCTCCTGAAACGCTGCAGCTTCTCGCTGCACCTCCTCCATAATATCCGCAATATCTGCAGTTTCCTGCTTCACAATCTCCATAATCTCCTCCGTTTTCACCTCCACCTCCTCCATAATCTTTGCTGTTTCCAGCTCCACCTCCTTCATAATCCGCGCAGCTTTGTGCGCCGCTTCCCGAATAAACATCGCCGATTCCAGCGACACTTTCTGCATGAATGTTGCCGTTTCCTGCGACACATTCCGCTTCACGGCAAATTCCTCCTGCCTCTCCTGTACTGGCACCACCACCAGGAGTAATACCACCACCAGCAGCAAAATTTTATACTGCATTCTCATTTTTGTTGACAGTTTTTGAAAATCGCTATAAAAATAACGATAATCTGAAATAATTGTCACTTTTTGATAAACTCTAATAATCAGTAGATAGAAATCCGCACTCGATACCAATAACAGGTGATCAAATGTGATTCAATACAAAGTAATCAACAGCAGCTCCCTCCAAAAACGTCTGTCTCTGCTGAGAGCCTGAGTCAACTGATACCTGCTGTCTGTGCTGCACAGCTGTTTAACAGCTGGGGAGGCCATGTGACCTGTGACATCATAGTGTGTGTGTGTGTGTGTGCATGTGACCTGTGACATCATAGTGTGTGTGTGCTGTGCATGTGACTTGTGACATCATAGTGTGTGTGTGCTGTGCATGTGACCTGTGACATCATTGTGTGTGTGTGTGTGTGTGTGTGTGTGTGTGTGCATGTGCTCTGCATGTGACCTGTGACATCATAGTGTGTGTGTGCATGTGTTGTGCATGTGACTTCCTTATAAGGAAATCCCATAGAGCTCAATACTAAATGAATTGACATATGTGGAAGGTTTCCTATTGGATGGAATCGATATTATAAGATCATTTATTTAACAAAAATAAAAGGGTCTCATCAGACAGAATATATATATTTATTATTATTTATTATTATAAGATCAAATCAGAGAAATTTGACATTTGAAAGTGATTCTAAGGAGATTGTGAGGAGAATAACTGTCACTTTGGGAGGAAATCTGAGTTACCATGGCAACCGATTGCCTACTCCAACTGCCATTGGCCATTTCAAACTGTCTTTTAGAATAAGTGACATTTACTCTTTAACCCTTTCACTGCCCTCCACTTTTAGGCTTCATGCACACGGGACGTTAAAATAACGTTATGAAAACGCCGGTAGCTTTTGCAGTGAATTTTTCAACTTTTTTGCAATAGTGTTTTTTAGCGTTTTCTTATATAAAAAAAAATAAATTATATATATATATATATATATATATATATATATATATATATATATATATATATATATATATATATATATATATATATATATATATATATATATATATATATATATATTTTTTAATAAATAAAAATAAATTTTTTATTTTTTATTTTTTTTTTCAATGGATCAAAAACGTTGGTGAGCGAAGTTTTTGAGCGTTTCTCAACGTTTATCAGCTTTTGGAGCATTTTTATAGCTGAAAAACGTCTCTCAGAACCCACTAGTTTTAATTTAATTTATTTTTTTTCTGCTCAAAATTGCCACTGCCCAAAACTGCTGCTGACATGATGGAGAGTTTAACCACTTCAATACCGGGAATTCCCCCCCCCCCCCCTGCCCAGGCCAATTTTCAGCGCTGTCGCAATATAAATGATAATTGCGCGGTCATGCAACACTGCACCCAAATTAAACTTTTATCTTTTTTTTTTTTTACCCCACAAATAGAGCTTTCTTTTGGTGGTATTTGATCATCTCTGCGGTTTTTATTTTTTGCGCTATAAACGAAAGAAGAGCGACAAGTTTGGAAAAAACACAATTTTTTTTTACTATAATATCCCAATTTAAAAAAAAATTTAAAAAAATTTCCTCCCAGTTTTATGTATTCTACATATTTTTGGTAAAAAAAAAAATCTCAATAAGCGTATATTGATTGGTTTGCGCAAAAGTTATAGCGTCTACAAAATGGGGGATAGTTTTATGTTATTTTTTATTTTATTATTTTTAAATTGTTCTACTTTTTTGTTGTAAAGCTCAAAAAATAAAAACCGCAGGCGCTCGAATACCACCAAAAAGCTCCTATTTGTGGGGGGGAAAAAGGACATCAATTTGTTTTGGGTACAACGTCGTACGACCGCCGAATTGTCAGTTAAAGTGCCGAATCACAAAAAATGCTCTGGTCAGGAAGGGGGTAAAATCTTCCGGGGCTGAAGTGGTTAATTAGCAAGTTTTGTTTTTTGGACTTATTCTCGTTTACTTGGAGGCCTGTCCATGCCCGCAGTTTGAACCCATCGGGGGTAGACTGGTGACGGGGTAAC
This sequence comes from Lithobates sylvaticus, assembly GCA_028564925.1. Classification (NCBI taxonomy): domain Eukaryota; kingdom Metazoa; phylum Chordata; class Amphibia; order Anura; family Ranidae; genus Lithobates; species Lithobates sylvaticus. The sequence goes on from CM053034.1 coordinate 191,668,553, forward strand.
AAGTATTATACTCTTATCTTTATCAACCAATGTAACTATGTTGGTTACAATGAGAGACAATGGAAAGAAAGGAGAAGTATCATAATGAGGAAACGATCGTATGCGGGCATTTTTCAGGCGCTAAAGGGCTAAAAATGGCGCCTGAAAAACGCCACCCCAATGTGAGAGCCTGAGGGCTTCCACACGGGGGCGCTGTGCTGGTGGGACATTAAAGTCCTACATGGAGGGAGGACCCAGCCAGATGTTGGGGACCATGTCCCATCTCAGAATACTTTGGCGCAGGCCGTCTCGCCAATATGCCCTCTCCTCGGAAAAATCATTACTGACCCCCTTCATGTGTAACCCCCCCAGATGCCCGCTAGTCTCACCTCCTCCTATGTCCTCTCCTTGGATGTCAAGGAGTCTGTCCCACTTTGTCCATTTGGTAGACCCCGGGTCAGTGATGGGGAACCTCGGCACCCCAGATGATTTGGAACTACATTTCCCATGATGCTCGTCCTCTCTGCAGTGTAGTGGAGCATCGTGGGAAATGTAGTTCCAAAACATCTGGGGTGCCGAGGTTCCCCATCACTGCCCCGGGTCTTGTAAATTATTACCATTTACCGAATTACAGGATAAGTTTGGCCTCGCCAAGTGTTCTACAGATCCGTCATTGTGCCCAAATCATAACCCCCAACCCACAATCTTCACCCCCCGTCTTCTTCTGAGGGTGTCGCTCTGGAAGGCAGGAAAGATTCCTGATATCTATAAACCGCTGAATTCCTCCATCCAAACTCAAGGTAAACATTCTTACATGAGGCGCGGGGGGAGGGGGGAGGGGGTTGGGAGACGAGATTTCGCAGGAAGAGTGGCAGATTATTTGTTCCCAGGCTGCCAACAGCTCCCTGTGCCCTTTGTACCCTTCAGATCCGCCCTATAGCCAAACGACGGGCACAGCGCCGACCTACCTTGCCGGGAGGCCGTCAATAGACCTCCTACCCTTTGCACGCTCCCCGCCCCCGCGCTGTGATCACCGAGCCAATGAGATTCGGGGGATTGCAGATCGGAGTGAGGGGTGGATCCTGGCCCCATACCACGTGATCAGCTGTCAGCCAATGACGTGATGTAAACAGAAGATCGGTAATCGTTTGTTGTTTTCCCCTCACGCTGATAAAAAATAAATAAAACCGATCAACGGCTTCTGTGTAAGGAACAGCGATCCCGAAGAGGAAGATGCACAGCCACCTCATCTGTGCCCACCAGTGCCACCTGCCAGTGCCCACCAGTGCATAACAGTGCCAGCAACCAGTGCCACCTGCCAGTGCCCATCAGTGCCACCTGCCAGGGCCCACCAGTGCATAACAGTGCCAGCAACCAGTGCCACCTATCAATGCCCACCAGTGCCACCTGCCAGTGCCCACCAGTGCATAACAGTGCCAGCAACCAGCATCACCTATCAATGCCCACCAGTGCCACCTGCCAGTGCCCACCAGTGCATAACAGTGCCAGCAACCAGCATCACCTATCAATGCCCACCAGTGGTGCCAGTCAGTGCATCATCAGTGTCACCTACCAGTGCTGATCAGTATTTATTGTTGGTTGGGGATCAAATACTTATTTCACTCACTGAACTGCAACTCCATTTATAATATTTGTATCATGTGATTATTCTGGATTTTTGGTTGATATTCTCCATCATATGTGTTTTTTTTTTTTGTGTTTTTTTTTTTTATATATATATTATACCCGGGAGAATCAGTATACAATGTACGGGGGATGGGATATATATATATTCAGGGGGAAGGGTGAGTATACAATGTACGGGGGATGGGATATATATATATTCAGGGGGAAGGGTGAGTATACAATGTACGGGGGATGGGATATATATAGTCAGGGGGAAGGGTGAGTATACAATGTACGGGGGATGGGATATATATAGTCAGGGGGAAGGGTGAGTATACAATGTACGGGGGATGGGATATATATATTCAGGGGGAAGGGTGAGTATACAATGTACGGGGGATGGGATATATATATTCAGGGGGAAGGGTGAGTATACAATGTACGGGGGATGGGATATATATATTCAGGGGGAAGGGTGAGTATACAATGTACGGGGGATGGGATATATATATTCAGGGGGAAGGGTGAGTATACAATGTACGGGGGATGGGATATATATAGTCAGGGGGAAGGGTGAGTATACAATGTACGGGGGATGGGATATATATATATTCAGGGGGAAGGGTGAGTATACAATGTACGGGGGATGGGATATATATATTCAGGGGGAAGGGTGAGTATACAATGTACGGGGGATGGGATATATATATATTCAGGGGGAAGGGTGAGTATACAATGTACGGGGGATGGGATATATATATATATATATATATATATATATATATATATATATATATATATATATTTATATATATATATATATATATATATATATTCAGGGGGAAGGGTGAGTATACAATGTACGGGGGATGGGATATATATATATATTCAGGGGGAAGGGTGAGTATACAATGTACGGGGGATGGGATATATATATATTCAGGGGGAAGGGTGAGTATACAATGTACGGGGGATGGGATATATATATTCAGGGGGAAGGGTGAGTATACAATGTACGGGGGATGGGATATATATATTCAGGGGGAAGGGTGAGTATACAATGTACGGGGGATGGGATATATATATTCAGGGGGAAGGGTGAGTATACAATGTATGGGGGATGGGATATATATATTCAGGGGGAAGGGTGAGTATACAATGTACGGGGGATGGGATATATATAGTCAGGGGGAAGGGTGAGTATACAATGTACGGGGGATGGGATATATATATATTCAGGGGGAAGGGTGAGTATACAATGTACGGGGGATGGGATATATATATTCAGGGGGAAGGGTGAGTATACAATGTACGGGGGATGGGATATATATATATTCAGGGGGAAGGGTGAGTATACAATGTACGGGGGATGGGATATATATATATTCAGGGGGAAGGGTGAGTATACAATGTACGGGGGATGGGATATATATATATATATTCAGGGGGAAGGGTGAGTATACAATGTACGGGGGATGGGATATATATATATATTCAGGGGGAAGGGTGAGTATACAATGTACGGGGGATGGGATATATATATTCAGGGGGAAGGGTGAGTATACAATGTATGGGGGATGGGATATATATATATTCAGGGGGAAGGGTGAGTATACAATGTACGGGGGATGGGATATATATAGTCAGGGGGAAGGGTGAGTATACAATGTACGGGGGATGGGATATATATATATTCAGGGGGAAGGGTGAGTATACAATGTACGGGGGATGGGATATATATATTCAGGGGGAAGGGTGAGTATACAATGTACGGGGGATGGGATATATATATATTCAGGGGGAAGGGTGAGTATACAATGTACGGGGGATGGGATATATATATTCAGGGGGAAGGGTGAGTATACAATGTATGGGGGATGGGATATATATATATTCAGGGGGAAGGGTGAGTATACAATGTACGGGGGATGGGATATATATAGTCAGGGGGAAGGGTGAGTATACAATGTACGGGGGATGGGATATATATATATTCAGGGGGAAGGGTGAGTATACAATGTACGGGGGATGGGATATATATATTCAGGGGGAAGGGTGAGTATACAATGTACGGGGGATGGGATATATATATATTCAGGGGGAAGGGTGAGTATACAATGTACGGGGGATGGGATATATATATATATATATATATATATATATATATATATATATATATATATTCAGGGGGAAGGGTGAGTATACAATGTACGGGGGATGGGATATATATATATTCAGGGGGAAGGGTGAGTATACAATGTACGGGGGATGGGATATATATATATTCAGGGGGAAGGGGGAGTATACAATGTACGGGGGATGGGATATATATATATTCAGGGGGAAGGGTGAGTATACAATGTACGGGGGATGGGATATATATATTCAGGGGGAAGGGTGAGTATACAATGTATGGGGGATGGGATATATATATATTCAGGGGGAAGGGTGAGTATACAATGTACGGGGGATGGGATATATATATATTCAGGGGGAAGGGTGAGTATACAATGTAACAATGTGAGGGGCGGACTCTCCATGGATGGTTACATTGTATGATGGAGACTTTATAGGAAATGTGTGCGGGAAACTTTCCATATATGGAGGGTGGGGGGAGGGGCCCTATTGCTGGGTGTTCCCTGTATACTGGATGTACAGTATGATGTATATACGGTGTATACAGGACTGGTGATGACATCATTCCAGGAAGTAGCGGCTCTTCTCTCTCTGACTTTCACTTTTACTTTGTGAGTCTCTATTGATCTCGGGGATTGTTTCTGCCGCCTCATGTCTGTTCAGTGTGGGACTTTCCTCCCCTCCCCCTCCTCTCCCCCCCTCTCCCCTCCCCCTCCCCTCCCCCCTCCCCCTCCTCTCCCCTCCCCCTCTTCCTGTCTGATCTTCTTTCCTTTATCCACACATAATAGAAGTTCTCATTCAATTTTACTGACTTCTTATAAAGTTCTTCAGGTGAGAGAAAAATCTCCAGAGAGTGAAGAGTCTGATGGGGGGGGCGGCTTCATATTCCACCCCCCCCCTCCCGGGTCTATCGGGTTCCCACCCTCTGTGGGTGGAGCCTGCTGGGCACCTCCCACAGCTCTGCTCTCCTTGTGCAGGGGGGCTGGTCTTGTCTCTGCCTCTCCTGTAGTTTTCTGTAGTGGGTGGAGCCTACTGGGCTCCTCCCACAGCTCTGCTCTTGTGCAGGGGGGCTGGTCTTGTCTCCGCCCCCTCCTGTAGTTTTCTGTAGTGGGTGGAGCCTGCTGGCCCCTCCCACAGCTCTGCTCTCCTTCTGCAGGAGGACTGGTCTTTTCTCCACCTCCTCCTGTAGTTTTCTGTAGTGGGTGGAGCCTTCTGGCCCCTCTCATAGCTCTGCTCTCTCCTTGTGCAGGGTGACTGGTCTGTCATTTTTATGCAGTGGGTGGAGCCTGCTGGCTCCTCCCACAGATCTGCTCTTGTGCAGGGGGACTGGTCTTGTCTCCGCCCCCCTCTGTCGTTTTCTGTAGTGGGTGGAGCCTGCTGGCTCCTCCCACATCTCTGCTGTTGTGCAGGAGGACTGGTCTTGTCTCCACCCCCTCCTGTAGTTTTCTGTAGTGGGTGGAGCCTGTTGCCCCCTCCCACAGCTCTGCTCTCTCCTTGCGCAGGGTGACTGGTCTGTCGTTTTATACAGTGGGTGGAGCCTGCTGGCTCCTCCCACGGATCTCCTCTTGTGCAGGGGACTGGTCTTGTCTCGGCCCCCCCCCCCCCTGTTTTTTTTGTAGTGGGTGGAGCCTGTTGGCCCCTCCCACAGCTCTGCTCTCTCCTTGTGCAGGGTGACCTGTCTGTCGTTTTATACAGTGGGTGGAGCCTGCTGGCTCCTCCCACAGATCTGCTCTTGTGCAGTGGACTTGTCTCGGCCCCCCTGTTTTTTTCTGTGGTGGGTGGAGCCTGCTGGCCCCGCCCACAGCTCTGCTCCGACCAAGGCTATGTACAGCACAGTGATGATGTCACTGCTACTTTTTACAACGTATGAAAAATGTTTTCTTTGTGTGTTTGTTGGGTGTAGATGGGAGGTGATCAGAAATGTGTGGAGGGAATCGTCCCGATTAGTAAATATATTGGAACATAAGGCGGGTTGTAGGATTTTACACGCCCCTCCAGTGATCACACAAAGTACATTTATGTAAGAAAAAATATCTACAAAATCTTTAAGAATAAAATGTTCTATTTCCACACTGATACCAGCAAAACATTATCCACTACAAACCTGTATAGCTGTAAGATGAGGGGGGTCAACGCGTTTCGTGGAAATGATTACTTCTTCAGGACCTCACAAGTGTATTCTAAGAACAAAATATAAATATGAATATCATTTGCAAAACATGAAAAAAATAATTACATTTATTTATAATAATCATTTGGATCAGGAAAAAGAAACAAAATCCCTGCCCCCGAGGAGAGACATGTAAAAAGAATAAGGAGCAAATGATCGCAGCCGGCGGACAGTGTGAATATATTAGGGGGTGTCCTCAATATGTGGGAAAGAATAAGATTTTTTTTTTCTCAATATATTTGTTGTGTAAACAAAACTCCAAAATGAACGCGGTGAGGTGATGATGTCACAGCTATATAATATGTTCTCAGTCTACAAAGATATAATGTAATACGTTTACAAGGTAATATCTGGGTCTGCGGAGCATTTCCTGCACACAGAGTGTCCTGAGGAATGGATGTAATGATTGGTTATCATGTAGATGGTGTCGGGGGAGGGGAAGCGGGTTCGGTTTTCTCCTGCGGAGTGGGGTGGGGGGAGGGGAAGCGGGTTCGGTTTTCTCTGCGGATGATTTTTGTTACTTTGATGAGATCTGATGACTTTTTGTTTTTGTTCTTTTTTTCAGTTTCGCAATCAGTATGATAACGACGTGACGGTCTGGAGCCCCCAGGTAAGCTCCGCCTTTGTCTGAACACATTTTATGTATCACACAATTCTCTCCTCCTGAGTTCCGCTCCGCCCCAAACATGTTCCGTCCCCCCGGAGACGGGACAGACGCCTTGTGATCCTCCAGCATCAAAGCCGGCGGCTCATTCAGATAAAAGCCGACACTGCAGATTCATTCCACGGCTCCACCGGAGACAACGGCCTCCTTGTGTGTCTGTCATGGGGTGTCTGGGAGATCAGAGAGATAGACGGGTCACACCCATCCATCATCGGGGGGAGGTCACACCCCTCCATCATTGGGGGGGGGGGGGTCACACCCCTCCATCATTGGGGGAGGGTCACACCCCTCCATTGGGGGGGGGGGTCACACCCCTCCATCATCGGGGGGGGGTCACACCCCTCCATCATTGGGGGGGGGGGGTCACACCCCTCCATCATTGGGGGGGGGTCACACCCCTCCATCGGGGGGGGGGGTCACACCCCTCCATCATCGGGGGGGGGGTCACACCCCTCCATCATCGGGGGGGGGGTCACACCCCTCCAACATCGGGGGGGGGTCACACCCCTCCATTGGGGGGGAAGGGACACACACCCGGGGGGGGGTCGGGGGGGGGGTCACACCCCTCCATCATCGGGGGGGGGGGGGGGGGGGGTCACACCCCTCCATCATCGGGGGGGGGTCACACCCCTCCATCACGGGGGGGGGGGGTGGGGGGGAAGGGACACCCCCCCTCCACCCCCCCTCCATCATTGGGTCATTGACCTTACAATGGAATTGTATGGAGGAGCGATAGAACACATAGATCTGTTGTGACTGAACACCCCCATCCCAGTGTGCGACCTCACTGAGCTTTGAACAGGGGAGGGGGGTAGCACTGGTAGGAAGGTGGGCTGAAAATGGGAGGGGTTTAGTCAGTGGTAGTTGAGTGGTCCTGGAAGGGGAGGTGTTTAGAAAGTGGCAGTTGTGGGGCCTGGAAGGGGGGGGGGGGGTTTAGGCACTGGTAGGGAGGGGGGTGGGAGGGGAGGGGTTTAAGCACTGGTAGGGAGGGGGTGGGAGGGGTTTAGGCACTGGTAGGGAGGGGGGTGGGAGGGGAGGGGGACACGTTTAGGTGGTATACAAGACGGGGGAGCAGAGAGATCCTCAGCAGTAGTGCGCTGATCTCCGGTGATTGGGCTGCACAGGGATAGTGAACAGAACTGTCACTGTCTACTTGTACATTGTGGCAGGGCTGTGCAATTCTCAAGACCGGCTGAACAGAACTTTAAATCCTTTTACAGGTAGAACAGGTGACATTTTTCTATCCAGCTGTTGCTCCGGATGATGAGATTTCGTGCTCCTTATATAAGAATTGGGAGGCTGGAATTGTTACATTCAGTTTCAATTAATTAATATTCTATAAAATGTGATTTTAATTCCTCGCCCCCCTGATGGTGCCCCTCCCCCTGTATGATGAGAGGTTCTGATTGGTTCTGATTGGTGTCTCCTCTCCAGGGCCGGATCCATCAGATCGAGTATGCGATGGAAGCGGTGAAGCAAGGCTCCGCCACGGTGGGGCTGAAGTCCAAGACTCACGCCGTCCTCGTAGCTTTGAAGGTGAGAGAGAGAGAGAGAGAGAGAGAGACAGGTTCTCTTTAGATTGGTGCAATAACCTCCCCATAGGGGGCGCTTCACAGATTACTGGATAATCAGAAACGTCACACAGTTGGCTGTCAGTGAAATAAATAATGAGGGGGGAGGGGGGGTCATAGCACTCTTACTTGCAGCACTTGGATGGTGGATTTAGTAGTGGGGGGGGGGGGGGGGGGGTTGGGTGTGATGTGATGTTGCTGTGGATCTACTGCAGGTGCCCCATATTTCTTTTATAATTCAAAAATCAAGTATTGGCTTCTGGCTGAATTAGTGCTTTAGTGGGGGGGAGGGGACATTAGAGTGTAAGCTCCTCTGTACAGAGACTGATGTGACTGTGGGGGAGGGGACATTAGAGTGTAAGCTCCTCTGTACAGAGACTGATGTGACTGGGGGGGGGGGGACATTAGAGTGTAAGCTCCTCTGTACAGAGACTGATGTGACTGTGGGGGGGGGGGGACATTAGAGTGTAAGCTCCTCTGTACAGAGACTGATGTGACTGTGGGGGGAGGGGACATTAGAGTGTAAGCTCCTCTGTACATAGATTGATGTGACTGTGGGGGAGGGGACATTAGAGTGTAAGCTCCTCTGTACAGAGACTGATGTGACTGTGGGGGAGGGGACATTAGAGTGTAAGCTCTTCTGTACAGAGACTGATGTGACTGTGGGGGGGAGGGGACATTAGAGTGTAAGCTCCTCTGGTACAGAGACTGATGTGACTGTGGGGGGAGGGGACATTAGAGTGTAAGCTCCTCTGGTACAGAGACTGATGTGACTGTGGGGGGAGGGGACATTAGAGTGTAAGCTCCTCTGTACAGAGACTGATGTGACTGTGGGGGAGGGGACATTAGAGTGTAAGCTCCTCTGTACAGAGACTGATGTGACTGTGGGGGGAGGGGACATTAGAGTGTAAGCTCCTCTGGTGATGATGGATTGCTGTGTTGTACAGAGGGCTCAGTCAGAATTGGCGGCTCATCAGAAGAAGATCCTCAATGTGGACAATCACGTCGGCATTTCCATCGCTGGTCTCACCGCTGACGCCCGGCTGCTCTGGTATGACTTTCCTCTTCTGTCATCTGAATGGTAACCCTTCCCCCGGTGACGGGTATAACTCAGTCTGCTTTTTATTTTGCAGTAACTTCATGCGTCAGGAGTGCCTGGATTCCCGGTTTGTCTTTGATCGCCCGCTCCCGGTCTCCCGTCTGGTGTCTCTGATTGGTAGCAGTATCCTTCTATGTACCGTGATTGTGAGATCTCTGATATCAGAATACAGCCCCTCCCCCCCCCCCCCCCCAAACTCACCCGTTATTTAAAGAGGAACCAAACTCTGGGGGCCAAAACATTCCTAAATGCAAACAAATATAATTATATATAATATATAATATCACTGGAGGTGCCCCGATGTCGGCGGGCAGAGGAGGTGCCCTGACGTCAAGTGGGGGGGGGTGCAGAGGAGGTGCCCTGACGTTGGGGGGCGGGCAGAGGAGGTGCCCTGACGTTGGGGGGCGGGCAGAGGAGGTGCCCTGACGTCGGGGGCGGGCAGAGGAGGTGCCCTGACATCGGGGGGCGGGCAGAGGAGGTGCCCTGACGTCGGGGGCGGGCAGAGGAGGTGCCCTGACATCGGGGGGCGGGCAGAGGAGGTGCCCTGACGTCGGGGGTGCAGAGGAGGTGCCCTGACGTCGGGGGTGCAGAGGAGGTGCGCTGACGTTGGGGGCGCAGAGGGGGTGCCCTGACGGGGGCGCAGAGGGGGTGCCCTGACGTCGAGCCCTGACGTCAAGGGGGGGGTGGCGCAGAGGAGGTGCCCTGACGTCAAGGGGGGGGTGGCGCAGAGGAGGTGCCCTGACGTCGGGGGCGGGCAGAGGAGGTGCCCTGACGTCGGGGGCGGGCAGAGGAGGTGCCCTGATGTCGGGGGCGGGCAGAGGAGGTGCCCTGACGTCGGGGGCGCAGAGGAGGTGCCCTGACGTCGGGGGCGGGCAGAGGAGGTGCCCTGACGTCGGGGGCGGGCAGAGGAGGTGCCCTGACGTCGGGGGTGCAGAGGAGGTGCCCTGCTAGTTGTCAGGTTTATTCCAGGTAAGATTTCCAGGACACGGCTTGGGCACAATTATCATTACTAGATATTCCTATGACAGAGCAAATCTTCATTTTTTGTTGTTCCACTTTAAATATGGATTTAGGGTGAGCATCAGTGTGTTTTTACTTTTGGGGGGGGCAGCAAAGAGCCCCCCCCCCCTCCACAGGAGGACATCAAAGCCCCGCATTTAATTCATCTAGGAAGTGGGCGAGCAGCGTGTCTGGCGGCTTTCTTCCTCCTCCTGTGGTGTGGATCACGGCGCCTTCCGCCTCTCATCCCCCCTCCTTTTCCTCTTAGGCATCCAATAGGATCGCCTGACCTTTCAGCCAATCGGGAAACAGGTATCAGACCTGCGCTCCCTGATTGGCCGAGAGGCAATTCAATGTTAGAAAAACAAATTCTGAAGCCTCTGGTTCTAATCGGGTGCTTCAAAGAAACACCCCCACCATTGTAATTCAGGCGCCCGACGCCCTGAAAGGGTCCGGACACATGAATAGGTTGTGGCCGCGGATATATATTTGCCATGGATGTATCTATCCATTAACCATATAGGGGGGTGGTGTGATGGAGGGGGTGGCGCCCGTGTGATCTTAATGGACGGGCCGCCTCTGGTGAGCATGGAAAATTCTTCTCAGATTCGATCTACAAGAAGTGTGATGATCGATGACCCGCCGCTGACCCGTTCCGTATCTTCTATCGGGCGCTAGAATGTCGTGTTGCCGTTCTTCTTCTTCTTCTTCTTCTTCTTCTTCTTCTTCTTCTTCTTCTTCTTCTTCTTCTTCTCCTTCTTCTTCTCCTTCTTCTTCTCCTTCTCCTTCTCCTTCTTCTTCTTCTTCTTCTTCTTCTTCTTCTTCTTCTGTGAATTTTTTTCTTAATCTTTGTCAGAAACACAAGTCCCAACCCAGCGCTATGGGCGGAGACCTTACGGAGTGGGGCTGCTGATCGCCGGCTATGATGTAAGTAGTCCGGTCTGTGTAGGTGGAAGGTGATTGGTCTTTGTTCATCCCAGAAAAGAAATGTGAAAGTCGTGGGAACGACTCCTAGTGGAGATTGTTATTTACTAATTGTGGATGTCGGACATATTACACCCCGAAAATCTTCACTGACGTCATTCTCCCCGCCACCGCCGCTCTTCTCATACACTTGTTGGCTGTTTCCGGCTGTCAGAATGACAGCTGGGAGTTGCTGTGTAAATGGTGTCACTGCAGAAGCTGCTTCTGTCACATGACAGACTGTCTGACAACCTTATCAGAGATATAAGAGAAAAAGAAACATTGGGGTTTATTTACTAAAGACAAAGTCGCTGTAGATCTGAGGGGGACATGCAAGGAAAATAAACAGCATTTTTGCTTGTACATGATTGGATGATTAAATCAGCAAAGCTCCTCCCCCCATTTCAGATCTTCCCCTCAGATCTAAAGTGACTGCACTTCCAAGTGTACTTGTAGTGCAAAGTGGATTTGCCTTTAGTAAAGAAACCCCCAATGTGTCTAAACCTCCATCAGACAGGAGATAGAAAGCAACATTGTTTATAAACATTGATCAGACAGGAGATAGAAACAAAGTAACATTGTTTTGCTCTTATAAAACAATATAGATATTTTGACAATTGAGGTTTCTTTAGCTCTTGGAATAACCTCCTTTGATATCTCTCGGTGTTCTGAAGTGACGGGTCGTCCTCCTTGTAGTGATAACACTTTGCTGTATCTCCCCCTCGGCAGGACATGGGGCCGCACATCTTCCAGACCTGCCCCTCTGCAAACTACTTCGACTGCAGGGCCATGTCTATCGGGGCGCGATCCCAGTCCGCCCGCACCTACCTGGAGAGACGCATGACGGAGTTCAGCGATTGTGAGTCCAGGGTGTTGTATGTGTGGGGGGAGGGGGGTGGATGTTTTCTGAAAAGGGTGTGGCCATGATGTGGGAGGGGTAATTGGAAGTGGCAGAGCAGCTAGGAGACGGCCTCCATTTCTACACCAGACCAAATTCTCCTTCCGGCCTCCCCTTCAGTTTTGCACAGGTGTACCGGCTCCTCCCCTTCAGTTTTGCACAGGTGTACCGGCTCCTCCCCTTCAGTTTTGCACAGGTGTACCGGCCCCTCCCCTTCAGTTTTGCACAGGTGTACCGGCTCCTCCCCTTCAGTTTTGCACAGGTGTACCGGCTCCTCCCCTTCAGTCTTGCACAGGTGTAACGGCTCCTCCCCTTCATTCTTCCTCCCCTTCAGTCGTGCACAGGTGTGCCGGCTCCTCCCCTTCAGTCGTGCACAGGTGTGCCGGCTCCTCCCCTTCAGTCGTGCACAGGTGTGCCGGCTCCTCCCCTTCAGTCGTGCACAGGTGTGCCGGCTCCTCCCCTTCAGTCGTGCACAGGTGTGCCGGCTCCTCCCCTTCATTCTTCCTCCCCTTCAGTCGTGCACAGGTGTGCCGGCTCCTCCCCTTCAGTCGCGCACAGGTGTGCCGGCTCCTCCCCTTCAGTCGCGCACAGGTGTACCGGCTCCTCCCCTTTAGTCTTGCACAGGTGTACCGGCTCCTCCCCTTTAGTCTTGCACAGGTGTACCGGCTCCTCCCCTATAGTCTTGCACAGGTGTACCGGCTCCTCCCCTTCAGTCGTTACAAGCTGCAGGAAGTCATAGAGCCCCGCCCCATTTCCTGGCTGTAGGACATCCAGGATCTAGCACTTCCCTCCCCAGCCTGACTGCCCCTGGCCCCGCCCCTTTCATTAGATTGGATTCAGTTCTTTAAGTCAGGGGGAGGCAACCCGGGGCCCTCCAGCTGTTGTGGTACTACATTTCCCATGAGGCATTGCAAGGCTGGCAGTTGTAGTCCCATCCTGCCTCTGGGAGTAATTGTAACAGCAGGAGGGCCCCAGGTTGCCTCCCTCTGCTCTAAGTCATGGAGGCTCAACATCATATGTGGGCGTTACCTATGCAAATAGAGCCTGCCTAGGAACGCCCACTCCTCCAGATTGACACCCAGACATTAAGAGATTTTAATATTTGCATAACTCCTCCCACTGCTTGTATCAGGACTGAGGGCTCCTGAGAGGAGTGCTGACGTCGGGGGCTGGGACGTTTTCAGGAAGCTATGTACCGCCCCCTGCCGGCCCCTCCCACCAGTCATGATCTACATTGCATAGAGAAACGCAGAGACCCAGTTATGACATCACTGGGGCTTACATAGGTAGGTCATGAAAATGGAAGCTTCATTAGCATATTGATGAGAGGGGGATGGGGGGACCAGGGAGGGCAAAGTCATTATTTACTCTTGTCCCTGACCCATGTGATTGGTTGTTCCCGTACAGGTAATCTGAATGAGCTGGTGAAGCACGGACTGCGCGCCCTCAGAGAGACTCTTCCTGCAGAGCAAGACTTGACCACTAAGGTGACGTCACATCTCCCTGACCCCACCCCCCCCACCACTAAGGTGACGTCACATCTCCCTGACCCCCCCCCCACCACTAAGGTGACGTCACATCTCCCCCCCCTCCCCGACCACTAAGGTGACATCACTTCTCCCTGCCCCCCCCTCCCCGACCACTAAGGTGACGTCACATCTCACTGCCCCCACCCCCCGACCACTAAGGTGACGTCACATCTCCCTGACCCCACCCCCCCACCACTAAGGTGACGTCACATCTCCCCCCCCTCCCCGACCACTAAGGTGACATCACTTCTCCCTGCCCCCCCTCCCCGACCACTAAGGTGACGTCACATCTCCCTGCCCCCACCACCCAACCACTAAGGTGACATCACATCTCCCCCCCCCCCTCCCCGACCACTAAGGTGACATCACATCTCCCTGCCCCCCCGACCACTAAGGTGACATCACATCTCCCTGCCCCCCCGACCACTAAGGTGACATCACATCTCCCCCCCCCCCCCCGACCACTAAGGTGACATCACATCTCCCTGCCCCCACCCCCCCTCCCCGACCACTAAGGTGACATCACACCTCTCTGTCCCCACCCTGGACCACTAAGTGTGTGTATATATCTATATATAATTTCTTTTTATTATATAATTTTTTTATATGTATTAAAACAAATGTGTGTATATATAATATGTATGTGGGACTCACTGTCTGTTTAGCGCTGGGAGAGGGTGGATCCTCGCCAGTGTGGTGCAGGGAGGGGGGAGGGGCCTCGCCAGAATGGTGCAGGGAGGGGGGGGCCTCGCCAGCATGGTGCAGGGAGGGGGAGGCCTCGCCAGCATGGTGCAGGGAGGGGGAGGCCTCGCCAGCATGGTGCAGGGAGGGGGGGGCCTCGCCAGCATGGTGCAGGGAGGGGGGGGCCTCGCCAGCATGGTGCAGGGAGGGGGGGCCTCGCCAGCATGGTGCAGGGAGGGGGGGCCTCGCCAGCATGGTGCAGGGAGGGGGGGCCTCGCCAGCATGGTGCAGGGAGGGGGGGCCTCGCTGCCAGCGTGGTGCAGGGAGGGGGGGGGCCTTGCTGCCAGCGTGGTGCAGGGAGGGGGGGGCCTCGCTGCCAGCATGGTGCAGGGAGGGGGGGCCTCGCTGCCAGCGTGGTGCAGGGAGGGGGGGGGCCTCGCTGCCAGCGTGGTGCAGGGAGGGGGGGGCCTCGCTGCCAGCGTGGTGCAGGGAGGGGGGGGCCTCGCTGCCAGCGTGGTGCAGGGAGGGGGGGGCCTCGCTGCCAGCATGGCGCAGGGAGGGGGGGGCCTCGCTGCCAGCGTGGCGCAGGGAGGGGGGGGCCTCGCTGCCAGTGTGGCGCAGGGAGGGGGGGCCTCGCTGCCAGTGTGGCGCAGGGAGGGGGGTTGCTTGCTGCCAGTGTGGCGCAGGGAGGGGGGGCCTCGCTGCCAGTGTGGCGCAGGGAGGGGGGTTGCTTTCTGCCAGTGTGGCGCAGGGAGGGGGGGCCTCGCTGCCAGTGTGGCGCAGGGAGGGGGGTTGCTTTCTGCCAGTGTGACGCAGGGAGGGGGGGCCTCGCTGCCAGTGTGGCGCAGGGAGGGGGGGCCTCGCTGCCAGTGTGGCGCAGGGAGGGGGGGGCCTCGCTGCCAGTGTGGCGCAGGGAGGGGGGGCCTCGCTGCCAGTGTGGCGCAGGGAGGGGGATTGCTTTCTGCCAGTGTGGCGCAGGGAGGGGGGGCCTCGCTGCCAGTGTGGCGCAGGGAGGGGGGGTTGCTTGCTGCCAGTGTGGCGCAGGGAGGGTACAGACTATTGGTGTCAGAAGGTGGAAAGTGGCTGTCAGGTTTGTGGTCTCTCTTGTGTGAAGTTTGGCTCTGGTGTTTGTATCTGTGATGGGTGGAGTCCTGAATCAGCCAATAGCGATGATCCGTGTGAAGGAAATAACATGAGAGTTTCTATCTGCAGAACGTCTCGATCGGCATTGTGGGGAAGGAGATGGAGTTCACCATCTATGACGATGACGAGGTGGCTTCATTCCTGGAAGGGCTGGAGGAGCGACCGCAGAGGAAGGTCAGTGATGATTTCATACAACTTATAGATGGGGGGGGGGGGGGGCTAGATCCTCTGTCAGCGGGGGCTGGGAGATCTCTCTGTCCTGGTGAAATCACAGGAAGTGAGGAGAAATCTCCCCCTGTAAGGGGCACAAATGGCAACAAAAGCCCCCGACACATACAGCATTGCCCTTGGAACGCGTCGGTTGAGTGACGTCACTTGTGCACCTCCCGTGGCACCCCAACTCCACCCGTCACTACCATTCCTACCATGTGACTCGGGGGCAATACTGACATCTGGGACCTCCTCTACCCATGTGATAGAACCTCAGCAGTGCGTGTATGGAGGAGCAGAATTGACTAGCACTGATCAATACAGTGATCACTGCTAAAAATATGCACTGTCACTGTACTAATTGCACTTGCAGGGAAGGGGTTAACATCGGGGGGGCGATCAAAGGGTTAAATGTGTCCCTAAGGAGTGCTTGCTAACTGTGTGGGGGAGGAGCGTCCACTGTGGGAAGACAGAGATCTGTGTTCCTGCTTAGCAGAAAACACAGTATCTCCGTCTTCCCTACTAACACAACAGAGATTTTCTTTGTGCCCCCAGGTGGGGGGAGGGGGGGGGGGGTCATTATCCTCACCGGTGTCACTACGGGAATTCCATGTGTTGTGTGATTTTATTATAGTGAACTTTTCCTCTCCTCCCTGCAGGTGGCGCCCCCCGCAGAGGACGTGGCCGACAAACCAGAGGAGCCGATGGAGCACTAGAGTTCATTTTTTTTGGTTTTTTTTTACGTTCCTGTTTAGTCGACCATCACTGTCCTCCCGGGTACGGGGTGTACACCCGTCTCTACCACCCCTCCCCCACCCCCCAACTATGACATGTACACCCGTCTCTACCACCCCTCCCCCACCCCCCAAGTATGACATGTACACCCCCCCCCCCCCCCCCCCCCCCCCCCCCGGCTGGGCTGAACAGAAATGGTTCTCTTTTTCTATGACTTGTGTTGCTTTGATCACTAATGAGGTGAATAAAATAAAATAGAATTTCCTAGATTTTGAATTTTTATTTTTGAAAAGTTATTTTGATTTTAGGTTTATGTATCACAGACAGTGACAGTTTCTCTATAATAATGATATCAGACAGATAAATGTTAAAGTGATTGTAAACCTCAGACATGAAATCTGAACAAAGCGCTTCCGTCTATAGTGTGTACTTGTCTCAGTCCAGAGCACTGCACACTTCTGACTGTCTATGATGTCATCAGATGATCTCGGGACCCCGCCCTGCCTCCCCCCAGCATGTGATTGACAGCCTCAGCTGTGCATGTTTTCTATCCCCTCCACAGACAGCAAAACAAATACAGGGGTCATAACCCTTCCCTATGTTATCCAAAAAGCCCAAATCATTTTTTTTTGGCTGGAGCTACACTTAAGAATTGTCCTTGTTCCGACTTACAAATTCAATTTCAGAACAAACCTAAAGACCGGATCTGATTTGTAACCCGGGGACCTCCTGTATATAGAAAGGGATTACAGCGCCATCTAGTGGGCAGTTTAAAAAACTTTAGAACTCGCTGTACATATCTGGCCAAATAATCCGCAGAGGTGTCTCGGTCCGCTAGTAGCAAATCAGGACTGCTGGAGGTGCTCAGAGGGCTGGAGGAGAAGTTCCGGGGGTATAGGGCGGAAGTGATGTCAGCGTGGGGGCGGACCGTCTGTACATCTCCTCCCGCCCTCTGAGCACCTCCAGCGGTCCTGATTCGCTACCATCGGCGGACCGAGACACCTCTGCGGATTATTTGGGCAGATATGTACAGCGAGTTCTAACATTCTTTAAACTGCCCACTAGATGGCGCTTCAATCCCTTTCTATATCATATCATTATTTTATATATATTATTCACACAAGTCATGCGATTCTTTTCAGTGCGATTCCCCCCCATTTATTTTGTATTAAACAAACAAAATCTTCATTTTGTATTGACACAAATCGCACCACAAAGTATCCGGAGCATTTGGGTACCGATCCAATACTCACCCCGATGCTGGGTATCAGTATTGGTGCTTCCATAATTGTGATAATAAATATATGTACAAAGAGATAAATAAAAAAATAAACCCCCCCCCCCCTCCATGTGGGATGGACGAGCAGAGAGTCTGGGAGCCCCCCGGGGGAGGGGATGCTATGGATAGAATACATATTTTGGTAGAATAGCGATGACGTCACATTCCGCCATGTAGGATGTGACGTCACATGACTGATGAAGGGCTCCGTTATATCGTTATCATGTGATCGCTGAATAAAGCTTTGGCCCCATTTCGGAGGTCCTGGTGACGTCTTGCTTTGCTCTCTCATTGGGTGACAACTCTCCCCCCCGTCTCCTAATTGTACTCCAGTGTTGTCACACCGATTCCATATGGAGGGTTCAGCACACATGACACGGCCCCCTGTTGTCACCGCAGAGGAAGCGCCCTGAGATACGCCGTGTAGCCATCGCTGGAGGGGATGTGGGCGGGAAGAGGCTGCAAAGAGGCTGCAGGAGATCAGCAGCACTGAGCTGACCCCACACCTTCCTATCCTTCCTCACAATTACATTTCCTCTTTCTTTACAATTCAATCTTCTCATTTTGATTTGAACATATTTTGAAGGCCGTCTACAATTTGTATAATTTGTATAATTTGAGGGTTGAAGTTGAACTCCAGGAACAAAAACTATCGTAATGTAAACAGATTCCTCAATAGACACAAAGGATATCCATCCAGCCTTTGCAAACCCAGATATTACCATGTAAATCTAGCGGTGACATCATCGCTGTACATTGCCTGTGCAGAGGGCAGAATTGTGGGCAGGGACCAGCAGGCTCCACCCACCGCAGGAGGGGGCAGGGACAAGACCAGCCACACTGCACAAGGAGAGAGCAGAGTTGTAGGAGGGGCTCAGCAGGCTCCACCCACTATAAGAGGGGGCGGAGACAAGACCAGTCACTCTGCACAAGGAGAGAGAGCAGAGCTATGGGAGGGGCCCATCAGGCTCCACCCACTAGGGAAACTACAGGAGGGGGGCGGAGATATAACCAGTCACCCTGCACAAGGAGAGAACAGAGTTGTAGGAGGAGCCAGCAGACTCCACCCACTACAGAAAAATACAGGAGTGGGCGGAGACAAGACATGTCACCCTGCATAATGAGAGAGCAGAGTTGTAGGAGGGGCTCAGCAGGCTCCACCCACTACAAGAGGGGGCGGAGACAAGACCAGTCATCCTGCACAAGGAGAGAGAGCAGAGCTATGGGAGGGGCCCATCAGGCTCCACCTACTAGGAAAACTACAGGAGGGGGCGGAGATATAACCAGTCACCCTGCATAAGGAGAGAGAGTAGAGCTGTGGGAGGGGCCCATCAGGCTCAACCCAGTAGAGAAAATTACAGGAGGGGGCGGAGACAAGACCTGTCACCCTGCATAAGGAGAGAGCAGATTGTAGGAGGGGCTCAGCAGGCTCCACCCATTTCAGGAGGGGGCGGAGACAAGACCAGTCACTCTGCACAAGGAGAGAGATCAGCAGTGGGCGGTCTTTATTACAGGAAGTCTCACACGGGATGACTGCACAGATCTGGAGGAAATACACAAAGATCACTGAGATTCCAGAAGACGTCTCATGATGAATGGATTTAGACAATATATAAATTATCCCGACATCGGTGGCGGCCCGTCCATACGGGGGACCCCCCTAATCCTAATGCGGGGTGCCGGTGTCCTGTCATATTGTGTCCCCCATCGGATAGTGTCCGCTGTGTACTGCGCATCAACCAGATTCCGAAAATATCCGAAGATGAGCGGCGCCTGCGCTGTGAGTCCGGGTTCAGCCCCATCCAAGTGGACATGGAGTCAGAATAAAAAAGAGCCGAGAGCAGCGAGGCCGTGCCCGAAGCGTGGCGAGTGAAGCGTGGCGAGGGGCCCTCTAAGTTTGGGTAGCCTAATGTCCACTTGGATGGTGGGGCGTCACCTCGACTCACAGCGCAGGCGCCGTTCATCTTCGGAGATTTTCCAAAACTCCTTCTGCTCCGTACTGCGCATGCGCTGCCCATGCTCAGTACGGGGCGGACACTTTATGATAGCCGGACTGTTGGTGACAGAACACCGGACACATGGACTGCAATGCGGTTTTTGTTTTGTTTTTTAGAAGCACGTGATTTAGAGCCTGAGGCTCTAATTGGCTTCAAAAAAGGGTGGGCTCCTCCCCTCGAGCCCACCCACATGTGTGACATTAGCGAGATAATATTGGCTATTGCCTTCCTGGTTCTCCTCCCGGCCAATCAGGAAGGCTGGTCCTGAGACCCAATTGGCCGAGAGGAGAAGCAATCGTATTGGCCGCTGAGGAGGAAGCAGGGAAGGCCGACGAGGAGGAAGCTCCGCCCTGTGACCTAGATGGGGGGGAAGGACGGGGCTGGTGGGCTGGAGATCAAGGGAAGGCGGGGGGGGGGGTTACGGGCAGCTTTGCCTCCCCCCAAAAAATGGAGCACCAACCGCCACTGCCGGATGTATTACATGCAAGAAAAAAAAATGATCCCCGACACACAGATATAGACTGAGCCCCCCTGAGGATGATGAGCGCCCCCCTGAGGATGATGAGCGCCCCCCTGAGGATGATGAGCCCCCCTGAGGATGATGAGCGCCCTCCTGAGGATGATGAGCGCCCCCCTGAGGATGATGAGCCCCCCTGAGGATGATGAGCGCCCCCTGAGGATGATAAGTGCCCCCTGAGGATGATAAGCGCCCCCCTGAGGATGATGAGCGCCCCCCTGAGGATGATGAGCCCCCCCTGAGGATGAGCCCCCCCTGAGGATGATGAGCGCCCCCCTGAGGATGATGAGCCCCCCCCGAGGATGAGCCCCCTCCTGAGGATGATGAGCGCCCCCCTGAGGATGATGAGCCCCCCCTCCTGAGGATGATGAGCGCCCCCCTGAGGATGATGAGCCCCCCCTGAGGATGATGACCCCCCCCTCCTGAGGATGATGAGCGCCCCCTGAGGATGATGAGCCCCCCTGAGGATGATAAGCGCCCCCCTGAGGATGAGCCCCCCCCTGAGGATGATGAGCCCCTCCTCCTGAGGATGATGAGCGCCCCCCTGAGGATGATGAGCGCGCCCCTGAGGATGATGAGCCCCCCCTGAGGATGATGAGCCTCCCCTCCTGAGGATGATGAGCGCCCCCCTGAGGATGATGAGCCCCCCCTGAGGATGAGCCCCCCCCTGAGGATGATGAGCCCCCCCCTCCTGAGGATGATGAGCGCCCCCCTGAGGATGATGAGCCCCCCTGAGGATGATGAGCGCCCCCCTGAGGATGATAAGCGCCCCCCTGAGGATGAGCCCCCCCCCTGAGGATGATAAGCCCCCCCTCCTGAGGATGATGAGCGCCCCCCTGAGGATGATGAGCCCCCTGAGGATGATGAGCGCCCCCCTGAGGATGATAAGTGCCCCCTGAGGATGATAAGCGCCCCCTGAGGATGATGAGCGCCCCCTGAGGATGATGAGCCCCCCTGAGGATGAGCCCCCCCCTGAGGATGATGAGCCTCCCCTCCTGAGGATGATGAGCGCCCCCTGAGGATGATGAGCCCCCCCTCCTGAGGATGATGAGCCCCTCCTCCTGAGGATGATGAGCGCCCCCCTGAGGATGATGAGCCCCCCCTGAGGATGATGACCCCCCCCTCCTGAGGATGATGAGCGCCCCCCTGAGGATGATGAGCCCCCCTGAGGATGATAAGCGCCCCCCTGAGGATGAGCCCCCCCCTGAGGATGATGAGCCCCTCCTCCTGAGGATGATGAGCGCCCCCCTGAGGATGATGAGCCCCCCTGAGGATGATGAGCGCCCCCCTGAGGATGATGAGCCCCCTGAGGATGATGAGCCTCCCCTCCTGAGGATGATGAGCGCCCCCCTGAGGATGATGAGCCCCCCTGAGGATGAGCCCCCCCTGAGGATGATGAGCCCCCCCCTCCTGAGGATGATGAGCGCCCCCCTGAGGATGATGAGCGCCCCCCTGAGGATGATAAGCGCCCCCCTGAGGATGAGCCCCCCCCTGAGGATGATAAGCCCCCCCTCCTGAGGATGATGAGCGCCCCCCTGAGGATGATGAGCCCCCCTGAGGATGATGAGCGCACCCCTGAGGATGATAAGTGCCCCCTGAGGATGATAAGCGCCCCCCATGGATGATGAGCGCTCCCCTGAGGATGATAAGTGCCCCCCTGAGGATGATGAGCGCCCCTGAGGATGATGAGCGCCCCTGAGGATGATGAGCCCCCCCTCCTGAGGATGATGAGCGCTCCCCTGAGGATGATGAGCGCTCCCCTGAGGATGATAAGCGCTCCTCTGAGGATGATAAGCGCCCCCTGAGGATGATGAGCCCCCCCTGAGGATGATGAGCCCCCCGAGGATGATGAGCGCTCCCCTGAGGATGATAAGCGCCCCCTGAGGATGATGAGCGCCCCTGAGGATGATGAGCCCCCCTAAGGATGATGAGCCCCCCCCTCCTGAGGATGATGAGCGCCCCCCTGAGGATGATGAGCCCCCCTGAGGATGATAAGCGCCCCCCTGAGGATGAGCCCCCCCTGAGGATGATGAGCCCCTCCTCCTGAGGATGATGAGCGCCCCCCTGAGGATGATGAGCCCCCCTGAGGATGATGAGCGCCCCCCTGAGGATGATGAGCCCCCCTGAGGATGATGAGCCTCCCCTCCTGAGGATGATGAGCGCCCCCCTGAGGATGATGAGCCCCCCTGAGGATGATGAGCCCCCCTGAGGATGAGCCCCCCCTGAGGATGATGAGCCCCCCCTCCTGAGGATGATGAGCGCCCCCCTGAGGATGATGAGCCCCCCTGAGGATGATGAGCGCCCCCCTGAGGATGATAAGCGCCCCCCTGAGGATGAGCCCCCCCCTGAGGATGATAAGCCCCCCCTCCTGAGGATGATGAGCGCCCCCCTGAGGATGATGAGCCCCCCTGAGGATGATGAGCGCCCCCTGAGGATGATAAGCGCCCCCCTGAGGATGATGAGCGCCCCCTGAGGATGATGAGCCCCCCCTGAGGATGAGCCCCCCCTGAGGATGATGAGCCTCCCCTCCTGAGGATGATGAGCGCCCCCCTGAGGATGATGAGCCCCCCCCTCCTGAGGATGATGAGCCCCTCCTCCTGAGGATGATGAGCGCCCCCCTGAGGATGATGAGCCCCCCCTGAGGATGATGACCCCCCCCCCTCCTGAGGATGATGAGCGCCCCCTGAGGATGATGAGCCCCCTGAGGATGATAAGCGCCCCCCCTGAGGATGAGCCCCCCCTGAGGATGATGAGCCCCTCCTCCTGAGGATGATGAGCGCCCCCCTGAGGATGATGAGCCCCCTGAGGATGATGAGCGCCCCCCTGAGGATGATGAGCCCCCTGAGGATGATGAGCCTCCCCTCCTGAGGATGATGAGCGCCCCCCTGAGGATGATGAGCCCCCCTGAGGATGAGCCCCCCCTGAGGATGATGAGCCCCCCCCTCCTGAGGATGATGAGCGCCCCCCTGAGGATGATGAGCGCCCCCCTGAGGATGATAAGCGCCCCCCTGAGGATGAGCCCCCCCCTGAGGATGATAAGCCCCCCCTCCTGAGGATGATGAGCGCCCCCTGAGGATGATGAGCCCCCCTGAGGATGATGAGCGCACCCCTGAGGATGATAAGTGCCCCCTGAGGATGATAAGCGCCCCCCATGGATGATGAGCGCTCCCCTGAGGATGATAAGTGCCCCCCTGAGGATGATGAGCGCCCCTGAGGATGATGAGCGCCCCCTGAGGATGATGAGCCCCCCCTCCTGAGGATGATGAGCGCTCCCCTGAGGATGATGAGCGCTCCCCTGAGGATGATAAGCGCTCCTCTGAGGATGATAAGCGCCCCCTGAGGATGATGAGCCCCCCCCTGAGGATGATGAGCCCCCCGAGGATGATGAGCGCTCCCCTGAGGATGATAAGCGCCCCCCTGAGGATGATGAGCGCCCCTGAGGATGATGAGCCCCCCCTAAGGATGATGAGCCCCCCCTCCTGAGGATGATGAGCGCCCCCCTGAGGATGATGAGCCCCCCTGAGGATGATAAGCGCCCCCCTGAGGATGAGCCCCCCCTGAGGATGATGAGCCCCTCCTCCTGAGGATGATGAGCGCCCCCCTGAGGATGATGAGCCCCCCTGAGGATGATGAGCGCCCCCCTGAGGATGATGAGCCCCCCTGAGGATGATGAGCCTCCCATCCTGAGGATGATGAGCGCCCCCTGAGGATGATGAGCCCCCCTGAGGATGATGAGCCCCCCCTCCTGAGGATGATGAGCGCCCCCCTGAGGATGATGAGCGCCCCCCTGAGGATGATAAGCGCCCCCCCTGAGGATGATAAGCCCCCCCTCCTGAGGATGATGAGCCCCCTGAGGATGATGAGCCCCCCTGAGGATGATGAGCGCACCCCTGAGGCTGATGAGCGCCCCCTGAGGATGATGAGCGCCCCCCTGAGGTTGATGAGTCCCCCCTGAGGATGATAAGCGCCCCCTGAGGATGATGAGCCCCCCTGAGGATGATAAGCGCCCCCCCTGAGGATGATATTTTAATTTTGCTCATACAAGTTGACGCACAAAGATTTTGCTGTTGTTGAAAACGTTTGATATTCAATAAAATTGTTATTTGCAAAAAAAAAAAAAAAAAAGTCCTGCAAGCAGCATCTTTGGAGCGGTGGGGGAGGGGTGTATACACTCCTCCTCCACTGCCCTGCCCATTGAAATGAATGGGCACCGCTGCCGAAGCGCCCGCAAATCGCTTAGACAGCGCCGCTATTCGGGTGCTATTAACCCTTTCTTCAGGCCGCTAGCGGGGGAGGGGGTTAAAAACGCCTCGCTAGCGGCCGAAAAGCGCCGCCAAAACAGCAACTCCTCCAAATCTCCCATTACTGACGCTTTACAGAAACCGGAAGTGATGTCATTGGAGATCTCCATGGATTGGCTATTATGACAGAACACCGGTGTTTTGTCAGATTTTTGTCACTGAAGTGACGTTCCGTCGCCGCCATCTTGCTACACCCCGCACTCCTTCCACAGTAAGGATACAGTGAGAAGGCAGCAAGCGGACATCTTGTTACACCCACCAGAGTTTTGCATTTCACACTTATTTTTAGCAGTAATTTCATCTTATATATGAAATTCTGTATTTGGAAACCTGTAAGACTGTTTTGATGGTGATTTTTTTTTCCAAAGCAGCCGTGTTCTGTTGGACCCCCTTTGTCCCGGTTTTGCCGTTCAATATTTGGGCCGCTCGGCTGCGGCGGTCTCCCGATGGACAGAGGCGTTTCCCGATGGAGGGGGCGTTTCCCGGTGGAAGGGGGCGTTTCCCCAAGAGATAGCACAAGAGAGCTGTGTAGAGGAGGAGTTGGAGCGGCTGCAGCCTATCCTGTGCGCAGTGTAGTTAGTAGCCACTCCCCCTCAGCTGAAAAATCCATCACATGATATGACTCTTCCTCCAGCATCCCGCCCCTCTCCGCCTACCTCTGCTCCCTCCTCCAATCCGCTCCTGGCTGCATAGGGGAGGGGACAGAGTACAGAGCTCCTCCCTTTCCTGCAAGCAAGGCACTATGGGAATTGTAGTCAAGAAGTAGTACAGAGTGAATGGCCACAAGCAGGTGAGTTTTTATACTAGCAGCTAAAATAATAACATTTTTCTCCTTCACTGGTGGGCACTGACTGGCACAATGGCGGAACTACCGCCATAGCGACACACGCAGCCAATCAAGGGCCCGGTGAGCGGCGTTGCTAGGCGGGTGCGGGCCACGCGGGGTGACACCCGCGGGTAGCGCTAGTCGCACCACTAACGCCGCTCACTGTGCCTTCTATGCTGGACTGGAGCGCAGGAGGGACACAGCGGCGCGGAACCGAAACCGCCTCCCCTCCAGTGTTGCCAACCGTCAGTACTTTTACTGGCAGCCAGTAAAAAACAGGCAATTTTCTCCTCCCAGTAAATGCCAGTAAAAAGAAAAGGTTGCCAGTAAAAAATATGTCTGTGGCGCTCGGCCCGGTGCCAGCCGAGACCATACGAGTGCCTGCTACAGTGTATTTGGGCGGCTCTGGTGGAGGCGGTGCCTGAACGTGTCCTGTGATGTCATGGTGCAAGGGAGCCAAGCAGAGCGGCCAGAGCCTTGTGTGTGTGTGTCTGTGGGATGGGAGCAAGGCAGGCCAGGAGGAGGACCATCAGTGCTGTTTGGACTGGAGGGACTACTGGGCTTGGAGAGGGACTGTCACTGTGACTCTGGAGGGGACGTGTCGTGTCGGTGATCTGTACTGCTGCACACGGCTGTCAGTATCACTGTGAGAGTCAATTTCATGTGTGTGCCGCCCATTCTAATTTCTTCCCCTTTTGTCCCTGAGCTACTTACTTTATTGAAAATAAAATAAGAAATATGTTGTTTGCCTTAACCACTTCGCATCCGGCCGTAGCCGAATGACGGCCACAGCGCGGATGCCAAATCCCGGGAGGCCGTCATATGACGGCCTCCCCTTTCCTCGTTCCCTGTGCGCGCTCACGAGCGCGCAGCAGGGAAATTCTGTGTTGGCCGTGTCCCTCGGACACGGCCAATCACAGATCGCTGTAAACGGCCAATAACAGCGGCTGTTTACAGCGCGATCGCCCTGGCCAATGAGAGATGATCTCATATGTAAAACATATGAGATCATCTCTCAGCGCCGCTCCTCCTCCTCACACAGAGACAGCGTGTGAGGAGGGGGAGATGAACGGCTGCAGCGCCGTAAGTTTGAAATAAAAAAATAAAATGCCATCTGTGCCCACTGCCACCACTGCAACCTGTCCCCAATGCTATCTGTGCCCAATGACATCCCCAGTGCCATCTGCCAGTGCCATCCCCAGTGCCATCTGCCAGTGCCATCTGCCAGTGCCATCCCAGTGCCATCTGCCAGTGCCATCTGCCAGTGCCATCTGCAGTGCCATCTGCCAGTGCCATCCCCGTGCCATCTGCCAGTGCCATCTGCCAGTGCCATCCCCAGTGCCATCTGCCAGTGCCATCCCCAGTGCCATCTGTAGTCAGTGCCACCTGTAGTCAGTGCCACCTGTAGTCAGTGCCACATAGTGCCATCTGTCATCAGTGCCACATATTAGTGCCATCTGTCATCAGTGCCACCTGTCAGTGCCACGTGCCATCTGTTATCAGTGTCACCTTTCATCAATGCCACGTATCAGTGCCATCTGTCATCAGTGTCATGTGTCATCAGTGCCACGTATTAGTGCCATCTGTCATCAGTGCCACGTATTAGTGCCATCTCTCATCAGTGCCACATATTAGTGCCACGTGATATCAGTGCCATGTACGAGTGCCATCTCTCATCAGTGCCACATATTAGTGCCATCTGTCATCAGTGTCAGTGTCATCAGTGCCCCGTATTAGTACCATCTGTCATCAGTTGCACGTCAGTGTCACGTGTCATCAGTGCCACGTCAGTGTCACGTGTCATCAGTGCCACGTCAGTGTCACGTGTCATTGTCCTGGTGCTCCAGGGCCTTCAAAAGTGTAATAGGTAGTCAACAATTTAGATGTGTAATTTATGCTCCTAGAACACGTGATGGCGCTCCCTGTATGTTGGGCCTCTCTATGTGGTCAGGCTGTGGAAAAGTCCCACACATGTGGTATCGTAATACTCAGGAGGAGTAGCAGAATTTATTTTGGGTTGTCATTTGTGGTATACACATGCCATGTGAGAGAAATAACCTATTACAATGACAATTTTGTAAAAAAAAAATAAAAAATAAAAAAATAATTCATTTTGCAAAGAATTGTGGGAAAAAATGACAACATCAAAAAGCTCACATGCCTCTTACTAAATACCTTGGAATGTCTACTTTCAAAAAAGGGGTCATTTGGGGGGTATTTGTACTTTCCTGGCTTGTTCGGGTCACAAGAAATGAGATCGGCCACCAGTACATCAGATGTGATCAATTTTGTATGATTCGCACCACAGATTGTAGAGTCTGTAACTTTCACAAAGGCCAAATAATATCCGCTAATTTGGGTTATTTTTACCAAAGATATGTGGCAGTATAAATTGTGGCCAAAAATTTATGAAGAAAAATTAATAATTTCCTAAATTGTATCACAGAAACAAAGAAAAATTCGTTTTTTTTCAAAATTTTCGGTCTTTTTTCAATTATAGCGCAAAAAATAAAAAACCCAGAGGTGATCAAATACCACCAAAAGAAAGCTCTATTTGTGGGAAAAAAAGGACAAAAAATTATTTGGGTACAGTGTTGCATGACTGAGTAATTGTCAGTCAAAGCGTGGATGGGAGGGGGGTGTTGGTGCCTGGTAGGCAAGTGGTTAAATCACACTGCTAATTACATATTGCACTTGTTTGTAGCCTAAATAGTGAAATTTGTACTTAAAACTGTAATTTTGTAACTTTTGGAAATGCCAGTAAAAACTTGGCTGTGCCAGTAAATTTTGGGTGTCGTGTCAGTAAATTTCAATCTGTTAGGTTGGCAACACTGCTCCCCTCCTCTCTGTTTACATCCAGAGAGGAGGAGGAGCCTGCGCTCGAGCCTCGAGGGACACACGCCGATGTTCTGAGGTATGTAAAGGGGGGGTCTTTTCTGCTGCGGGGTCTGCAGTACTCAGGGGGGGGGGGGCGGTTTGCACTACCGGGGGGGTCTGTAATGCGGGGGTGTCTGCACTGAGGGGGGTCTGTAATGGGTGGGGGTGTCTGTACTAAGGGGGTGTCTGCATTGCTGGGGGGTGTCTACTGATGGGGGTCTGCACTGAGGTGGGGGGGTCTGTACTGATGGGGGGTCTGTAATGGGGGTGTGTCTGTACTAAGGGGGTCTGCACTGAGGTGGGGGGGTCTGTACTGATGGGGGTCTGCACTGAGGTGGGGGTGTCTGTACTGATGGGGGGGTCTGTAATGGGGGTGTCTGTACTAAGGGGGTCTGCACTGAGGTGGGGGGGTCTGTACTGATGGGGTCTGCACTGAGGTGGGGGTGTCTGTACTGATGGGGGGTCTGTAATGGGGGTGTCTGTACTAAGGGGGTCTGCACTGAGGTGGGGGGGGGGTCTGCACTGAGGTGGGGGATGTCTGTACTGATGGGGGGTGGGTCTGCACTTGGGTGGGGTGTCTGTACTTGGTTGGGGGGCACGGTCTGTACTGAGGTGGGGGGTGTCTGTACTGATGGGGGGGTCTGCACTTGGGTGGGGGGTCTGTACTGGGGGGGTTCTATACTACTGAGGGGGGTCTGCACTGAGGGGGGTGGGTCTGCACTGAGGGGGGTCTGTAATGTTGGGGAGGTCTGCACTGGGAGGGTGTCTGCACTGAGGGGGGTGGTCTGCACTGGGGGTGTCTGTACTGCTAGGGGGGGTCCTGCACTGAGGGGGGTGTCTGTAATGCTGGGGGGTGTCTGTACTGCTGGGGGGTCTTTACTGTTGGGGGTATGCATGTGTGTCCTTCAGGGGCTGCATACAGTATACTGCATACTTTGTTGTTTGAAATTAAGCTGTTGCCTGGGTACTGTGCCACATGAGTGTGGTAATCTGTTGTTCGATGGCATTAGTTCATTTTTTTTTTGTGGTGGTGGGGGGGGGGGGCCCATGCAACATTTTGCTATGGGGCCCTGTGATTTCTAGTTACGCCCCTGGACAGGCAGCACTCATGGGCACTCATGTGGCACTATATATATATATATACATATACACACACACACACATATATATATATATATGCAATTAATTATATAAAAAAAGGAAAAAAATCTAATCTATGTGATAGTCAATTGTGCACAAACCACACAATTATTGTCCAATCAGAGCCGTATATCAAAACTGTCCAAAAAAACTGTTCATGAATCCAAAGATACCGGGGCTCCGTCCACAAATCACATTGGCTGTAAGGCTGCTTTCACTGGGGCGGGTGCGGCGTCGGCGGTAAAGCGCCGCAATTTTTAGCGACACTTTACCGTAGTTTTTGCGGAGGTATTCAGCTGCTAGCGCGGCGCTTTTAACCCCTTTTAAACCTCATATATATTTTGTTTTTCTCATGTATATTTATTTATTTAACCACTTGCCTACCGGGCACGAACGCCCTCTTCCTGCCCAGGCGCCATTTTTCAGCTTTCATCGCTGTCGCACTTTGAATGACAATTGCGCGGTCATGCTACACTGTACCCAAACTAATTTTTATATTTTATTCTTTTGGTGGTATTTAATCACTGCTGGGTTTTTTATCTTTTACAAAAAAAATAAAAAAAGACCAAAAATTTTGGAAAAAATCAGTAAAGTCAGTAAATTTTGTAACTAAATAATTTTTCACCTTCACTGATGTGCGCTGATTAGACGGCACTGATGGGAACTGATAGGCTGAACTGGTGGGCATTGATGAGGCGGAACTTATGGGCACTGATGAGGTGGCACTGATGAGGAGGCACTAATATGCCGCACTTATGGGCACTGATAGGTGGCACTGATATGTGGGACTGATGGGCACTGTTAGGTGGCACTGGTGGGCAATGTTAGGTGGCACTGGTGGGGCACTGATAGGCGGCACTGGTGGGCACTGATAGGCGGCATGGAGAGGCGGTACAGATGGGCATTGATGGGTGGTACTGATGGGCGACACTGATGGGCATTGATGGACAGCAGTAATGGGCATTGATGGGCAGCACTGATAGGAGGCACTAATTGCCAGCACTGACTGAGATGGCTAATGGGCACTGTGGCACGTGTGGGCAGTGTGGGCTCTGATCACTGGCATTGGTGGGCACTGTATGCTGGTATTGGTGGGCACTCCATTTTTTTACACTTTATTTATATATTGTAATCAGGACACTGGTGATCAGTGCCCTGATTACTTCCCTAGCTGTCCCCTGTGAGGAGATGCCGCTGATCGGCTCTCCTCTCCTCTCCTTTGTCAGTGTGAGGCGAGGAGCGCCGATTACCGGCATCTCCGTGTTTACATGTGACCAGCTGTGATTGGACACAGCCGATCACATGGTTAAAGATTGGGGTCGCACCTTAACCGCTTCCCGACGCCCACTGCATATATACGTCAGCAGAATGGCACGGGCAGGCA
Organism: Lithobates sylvaticus; assembly: GCA_028564925.1. NCBI lineage: Eukaryota > Metazoa > Chordata > Amphibia > Anura > Ranidae > Lithobates > Lithobates sylvaticus. The sequence continues at coordinate 191,699,277 of CM053034.1, forward strand.
AAATCACGTACCTGTACATGATCCTTTAAATGCCTGCCCGTGGGTCGCGATCGCGCCGCTGGCGGGAGCTCCGTGACCCCGGCCGCGGGACCAGCGGACCCGATCGCCGCTGGTGTCCGCGATCGGGTCACGGAGCTGAAGAACAGGGAGAGGTCTGTGTAAACAAACCTCTCCCCGCGCTTCCTACCCATAGCCCCTCCCCTCCCCCTTGTGGTTAACTCTTTCACTACAACTGTCATTTATACAGGAATAAATGAATTTAAATAGCATTGATTGCTGTATAAATGACAATGGTCCCAAAGATGTGTCAAAAATGTCCGATGAGTCCGCCATAATGTCGCAGTCACAATAAAAATCGCAGATCGCCGCCATTACTAGTAAAAAAAAAAAATATTAATAAAAATGCTATAAAACTATCCCTATTTTTGTAAACGCTATAAAACTTTTGCGCAAAACCAATCAATAATCGCTAATTGGGATTTTTTTTTACCAAAAATATGTAGAAGAATACGTATCGGCCTAAACTGAGGAAAAAAAATATATTTTTTTATATATTTTTTTTGGGGATATTTTTTATAGCAAAAAGCAAAAAAATATTGCATTGTTTTCAAAATTGTCGCTCTATTTTGCTTATAGCGCAAAAATAAAAACCGCAGGGGCGATCAAATACACCAAAAGAAAGCTCTATTTGTGGGGAAAAAAAAAGGACGTAAATATTGTTTGGGAGCCACGTTGTACGACCGCGCAATTGTCATTCAAAAATTGCGACAGCGCTGAAAATTGGCCTGGGCAGGAAGGTGTCTAAGTGCCCGGTGTTGAAGGAGTTAAATAATTCTACAATTTAGTTTCCATATTTTTCTTTTTTTTCTGTAAGTCTTTCTCTTTACTACCTCACATTCACCTCCCCGAGAAAATTGACTTTTCTTCCTAGAAACGCGTTGGGTGTAAATCATTATATGGGGAAGAACCTGAGATGAATGTGATCTGCGGGATACAAGACAGTTGGAATGCTTTTGTGACGGGGACAGATTTCTGTGGGCTACAGAAAGTGTGTGCCAAGGTGCCACCTCGATAGGTGGGGGCGTTCCTGGAGGACGTGGTCTGTGGTGACACAGAGGGCCGTACATGGAGTGTAATGGTGTCCACATAGAGTTTGGGGGGAAGCGGCGCTTACAATAATGTGCCAACAATACCAACCAAGTACAACACATTCACTTCCATAGATTTTAGTTAAAACTTTTATTCCATCACTAATAATGACTAAGCATGGGCGGCCTCTGTTCTCTAAGGCCCGCCCCCGCAGAGCAGTGTAACTCATTGATGTCCAATAGATCAGTAGAGACGTCCGTCTCAGGATGGGGGGGGGTGTCGGTGTTATATTCCTGCCGGGGGGGACGTCTGTGCAGGAAGTTCTTCTCATGCGATGGACACGGCGAGGACTAAGCATCTTCTATAGATTCCGGGGGAACATTTTCATTTCTTCCTCAAACATTCCACACATTCGCTTCATTGGTTTTATTCCACCGCTAATATATACTCAGCATTGACCTTGTATAGGGCTCTTCTCTCTAGGGACTCCCAAGTATTGGAGGTGGCGTTGGCCGGGAATCGAACCCGGGTCAGCTGCTTGGAAGGCAGCTATGCTCACCACTGCACCACCAACGCAAAGTAGCATGTCTTTGTAGTGTGGGAGGAAACCAGAGTACCGGAGGAAACCCACGCAAGCACAGGGAGAACATGCAAACTCCATGCAGATAGTGTCCTGGTCAGGATTTGAACCAAGGACCCCAGTGCTGCAAGGCTAACCACTAAGCCTCTGTGCTGCCCATACGCGGCCTCTGTTCTCGAAGGCCCGCCCCCGCTGAGCGGGGTACATCAGTTATGTCCACTCAACACACCTCCAGAAAAAATCCAAACTTATCCTAATCTACAATCTATATATAACACACCCACATATGAATAATACCCCCCTCCCCCCTAAAGATTAACACACACCCCCACACAATATACACACTTATACTAATCTATATAAAACACACCTATATATGAATAATACCCCCCTCCCCCCCCATTAACCTAACAGCATGTCTTTTGTAGTGTGGGAGGAAACCGGAGTACCCGGAGGAAACCCACGCAGGCACAGGGAGAACATGCAAACTCCAGGCAGGTCGTGGTTGGGATTTTAACCAGCGACCCTTTTTACTCCTAGGCGAGAGTGCTAACCACTACACCTCTGTGCCGCCCATATATAAAACACACACCCAAAGAATAACACCCCTCCACACAATATACTCACTTATCCCATACTTTCCAACAGTCCCGGATTGGGTGGGACTTTCCCTCATTTCTACCTCTGTCCAACAATCCCGCGGTACAAGGGTTTTGTCCCGCATCACTCCATCAGTTGATAATAATAGAGTAACTTCCAACGTCGCACCTCCTAAGGACCGCCCCCGAGGCCCCTGGCTTAGGTCTGGCCCTGGAGGATGAAGCCTGGTAAAAAGAATCATATAGTAACTTCCAGCGCATCCAGCACAGCTTGTGATTGGTGAGCAAACCCGCTGGGTGTGGCCTGTGTAGCTGTAGAGAGAGCGTGCAGCTGTCAAATTCATCCTGTGATGTCAGGGATGGGCGGGACTGCTACCCAGACCCGCCCCTTTGTCAGGCAACCAGCGTATAGGGAAACGGCGGGCATTTATAGATTGGTGGCGGGGAAGAGAGGCCCAGGTGTGATATGGATTGTCCCTTCACATACTGTAGCCGGGGTTTTCTGCACTCACACCAGGGACAAGTACTGGTCTGGCCCAGTGCAGCATGTTCAAGGGGGGGAGGGGGTGACCTGCACCGTTATCCTCATCTACTTCCTACTCAGGGAGTTTGGGAGGTAAAGATGGGAGGAGTGACAGAGCCAGCTACAGAAAGGGGCTTTTATAGAGGGGACCATGTGGAGGAGGGGAGAGCTTTGGGGGAGGGGAGGGCAGAGGATAGGGGGGAGAGGGAGAGGAGGAGAGGGGGAGGGGAGGGGGAGAGGGAGAGGAGGAGGGGAAGGGAGAGGGAGAGGAGGAGGGGGGAGAGGGAGGAGGGGAGAGGGGGAGGAGGAGGGGAGAGGGGGAGGGGGAGGGGAGAGGGGGAGAGGAGGAGGAGGAGAGGGAGAAGGGGAGGAGGAGGAGAGGGAGAGGGAGAGGGAGAGGAGGAGGAGGAGGAGAGGGAGAGGAGGAGGAGAGGGAGAGGAGGAGGGAGGAGAGGGAGAGGAGGAGGAGGGGAGAGGAGGAGGAGAGAGGGGAGGGCGAGAGGATAGAGAGAGGGAGAGGGAGAGTGAGAGGATAGAGAGAGGGAGAGTGAGAGGATAGGGAGAGTGAGAGGATAGAGAGAGGGAGAGGGAGAGGATAGAGAGAGGGAGAGTGAGAGGATAGAGAGAGGGAGAGTGAGAGGATAGAGAGAGGGAGAGTGAGAGGATAGAGAGAGGGAGAGTGAGAGGATATAGAGAGGGAGAGTGGGAAGATATAGAGAGAGGGAGAGTGGGAGGATATAGAGAGAGGGAGAGTGGGAAGATATAGAGAGAGGGAGAGTGGGAGGATATAGAGAGAGGGAGAGAGGGAGAGAGGGAGGATATATATAGAGAGAGAGAGTGGGAGGATATATATAGAGAGAGAGTGGGAGGATATATATAGAGAGATAGAGAGAGAGAGTGGGAGGATATAGAGAGAGAGAGAGAGAGAGAGAGAGAGTGGGAGGATATAGAGAGAGAGAGAGAGAGTGGGAGGATATAGAGAGAGAGAGAGAGAGAGGGAGGCATAGAGAGAGAGAGAGAGGATAGAGAGAGTGGGAGGATAGACAGAGAGAGGGGCGGGAGGATAGACAGAGAGAGGGGGGGGAGGATAGAGAGAGAGAGAGGGGGGGAGGAGGAGAGGGAGGGGAGATAGGGAGGGAGGATAGGGAGAGAGAGGGAGGGAGGAGAGAGAGGGAGGAGAGTGGGAGGATATAGAGAGAGTGGGAGTGAGAGAGAGAGGAGAGAGTGGGAGGATAGAGAGAGAGGAGAGAGTGGGAGGATAGAGAGAGAGGGAGTGGGAGGATAGAGAGAGAGAGGGAGGGGAGGATAGAGAGAGAGAGAGAGTGGGAGGATAGAGAGAGAGAGAGAGAGTGGGAGGATAGAGAGAGAGAGAGAGAGTGGGAGGATAGAGAGAGAGAGAGAGTGGGAGGATAGAGAGAGAGAGAGAGTGGGAGGATAGAGAGAGAGAGAGAGTGGGAGGGATAGAGAGAGAGAGAGAGTGGGAGGATAGAGAGAGAGAGAGAGAGTGGGAGGATAGAGAGAGAGAGAGTGGGAGGATAGAGAGAGAGAGAGTGGGAGGATAGAGAGAGAGTGGGAGGATAGAGGGAGGAGAGAGGGAGGAGAGAGAGAGAGAGGGAGGAGAGAGAGAGAGAGGGAGGAAGAGAGAGAGAGGGAGGAGAGAGAGAGAGGGGAGGAGAGAGAGTGGGAGGATAGAGAGAGAGTGGGAGGCTAGAGAGAGAGTGGGAGGCTAGAGAGAGAGTGGGAGGCTAGAGAGAGAGGGGAGGAGAGAGAGAGAGAGAGGAGGGAGGAGAGAGAGAGAGGGAGGAGATAGAGAGAGAGAGAGAGAGGATAAAGAGAGAGGAGGAGGAGAGAGAGAGAGAAGAGAGTGGGAGGATAGAGAGAGAGAGAGAGATGAGAGAGAGAGAGAGAGAGCGAGAGAGAGAGAGTGGGAGGATAAGAGAGAGAGAGAGAGAGAGAGGGAGGATGGGAGAGAGAGAGAGAGAGTGGGGAGGATAGAGAGAGAGAGTGGGAGGATAGAGAGAGAGAGAGAGTGGGAGGATAGAGAAGAGAGAGAGAGAGTGGGAGGATAGAGAGAGAGAGAGAGAGAGAGTGGGAGGATAGAGAGAGAGAGCGAGAGAGAGAGAGGGGAGAGAGAGAGAGAGAGAGTGAGAGAGAGAGAGTGGGAGGCTAGAGAGAGAGTGGGAGGCTAGAGAGAGAGGGGAGGGGAGGAGGAGAGAGAGAGAGAGGAGAGGAGTAAGAGAGAGAGAGAGAGGGAGGAGAGAGAGAGAGGGAGGAGAGAGAGAGAGAGGGAGGAGAGAGAGAGAGGGAGGAGGGAGGAGAGAGAGAGAGGGAGGAGAGGAGAGAGGGGGAGGGATAGGGAGGAGAGAGAGAGGGAGGATAGGGAGGATAGAGAGGGGGGGGGGGAGGATAGAGAGGGGGGGAGGATAGAGAGGGGGGGAGGGGAGGATGGGGAGAGGGGAGGGAGGGAGGATAGGGAGAGGGGACGGAGGATGGGGAGGGAGGATAGGGAGAGGGGAGGGAGGATGGGGAGGGAGGATAGGGAGAGGGGAGGGAGGATGGGGAGGGAAGATAGGGAGAGGGGTGGGAGGATGGGGAGGGAGGATGGGGAGGGAGGGAGGATGGGGAGGGAGGATAGGGAGAGGGGAGGGAGGATAGAGAGAGGGATGATAGGGAGGGAGAGGGAGGGAGAGGGGAGAGAGAGAGAGAGGGAGAGGATACAGTATGTGAAGGGACAATCCATATCACACCTGGGCCTCTCTTCCCCGCCACCAATCTATAAATGCCCGTCGTTTCCCTATACGCTGGTTGCCTGACAAAGGGGCGGGTCTGGGTAGCAGTCCCGCCCATCCCTGACATCACAGGATGAATTTGACAGCTGCACGCTCTCTCTACAGCTACACAGGCCACACCCAGCGGGTTTGCTCACCAATCACAAGCTGTGCTGGATGTGCTGGAAGTTACTATATGATTCTTTTTACCAGGCTTCATCCTCCAGGGCCAGACCTAAGCCAGGGGCCTCGGGGGCGGTCCTTAGGAGGGGTGATGCTGGAAATGGGAAGGTCTATCTCTTTCACGCCTGAATCTCCATTTTCCTAGAAAAGATAAAAATGCGATTAGTCATTTTATTTACAACGCCCAACAAAATGACAACCTAAACCGAGGAACTCTGGAAGATTGCCGGGCCAAATAAAAATACTATGGGGGACACACATGAACCAGTAAAGCCATGGTCCTACACAAAGGTTTGGGGGGAATATAATGGGGGAAAGCTTTGTGAATTGGGTCTAAGGGGTCAGAATATTACAATGCCTTACCTTCTTCTGGGAATTCCGCGGCTGAGTGAAGTTTTCTTCGTAGTCACAATAGATGGGACAGGGCAAGATTCTTGATGAGGAGCCACAGCAGTATTCTGATAAGCCGCAAGCTGTAAGCTGACTGGATCCCAGCGACCGTCAAATTCATTCCAATCGTTGATAAACGTGGGTGGGCTACTGATTTCTAAACCCACCCACCACGTGCACAAGTCATATGACCCATTGATGACCATGGGGGAGATTCTGTATTTCAAGATCGTCCATCCCCTGGAGCAGTCTGTCTTCAGCCCAGCCGCCGTCCATTCATACCAATGACCAGCACTGATGAGCATGGGTGGGACTTTCTTCTTCAAGGCCACCCATCCCTTATAGCATTCTTTCTTGAGCCCGGCGACCGTCCATTCAATCCAACAACCAGCAGTGTTAAGTATGGGTGAGACTCTGTTCTTCAAGGCCACCCACCACTTGGAGCATCCTGCGACCGTCCATTTATACCAATGACCAGCAGTGGTAAGTATGGGTGAGACTCGGTTCTTTAAGGCCATCCATCCTGTGTACCAGTCTGATGTGGGACCAGGGACTATCCGGTCATACCAATATATGTCATTGCTAAGCTTGGGTGGGACTCTGATCTTTAAGCCCACCCAGCTCCTGAACCAGTCAGCATTAACAATGTCATCTAGTAAGAAAATAAGATTCAGCTGGTGAATGAAATAGTAGCGGGGTAGTCTTCCTGTGAAACGCGTAGTGAGCACGTAATCCATTATGAGGGTGCTTGTGAAAAGTATCACCTTCATGTCGTTTACAGGGGTCATCAGCTTCATAAGAAAGCTGGGGGGAGGCTTCCCAATGTTTGAATACCACTCCTCGATGTCCTGCATCACTTTCTCCATGAAGTCCGCTGTTTCCTGCTCCACCGTTTTCATAAACTCCCTAAACTCCTGTGTTTTGTGGTTCACCATCTCCATAATGTCCTCTGTTTCCTTCACCGCTTTCTCTATAAACTCTGCTGTTCTCTCCTCTGCTTTCTCTATACACTGGGCTGTTCTCTGTTCCGCATTCTTCATAAATTCTGCATTTTCCTTCTCCGCCTTCCCAATAAACTCCACAAAGTCTGCTTTTTTCTGCCGCATCTCCTCCATAAAGGCCGCCGTTTTATGCTCCGCCTTCTCCCTAATCTCCATATATTCGTGCATTTTCTGCCGCACCTCCTCCATAATCTTTGCTGTTTCCAGCTCCACCTCCTTCATAATCTGCGCAGGTTTGTGCGCCGCTTCCTGAACAAACATCGCCGTTTCCAGCGACACTTTCTGCATGAATTCCGCCGCTTCCTGCGACACATTCCGCTTCACGGCAAATTCCTCATTCCTCTCCTGTACTGGCACCACCACCAGGAGTAATGTCACCACCAGCAGCAAAATTTTATACTGCATTCTCATTTTTGTTGACAGTTTTTGAAAATCGCTATAAAAATAACGATAATCTGAAATAATTGTCACTTTTCGATAAACTCTAATAATCAGTAGATAGAAATCCGCACTCGATACCAATAACAGGTGATCAAATGTGATTCAATACAAAGCAATCAACAGCAGCTCCCTCCAAAAACGTCTGTCTCTGCTGAGAGCCTGAGTCAACTGATACCTGCTGTCTGTGCTGCACAGCTGTTTAACAGCTGGGGAGGGCATGTGACCTGTGACATCATAGTGTGTGTGTGTGTGTGTGTGCATGTGACCTGTGACATCATAGTGTGTGTGTGTGCTGTGCATGTGACTTCCTTATAAGGAAATCCCATAGAGCTCAATACTAAATGAATTGACATATGTGGAAGGTTTCCTATTGGATGGAATCGATATTATAAGAGCATTTATTTAACAAAAATAAAAGGGTCTCATCAGACAGAATATATATATTTATTATTATAAGATCAAATCAGAGAAATTTGACATTTGAAAGTGATTCTAAGGAGATTGTGAGGGGAATAACTGTTACTTTGGGGAGGAAATCTGAGTTACCATGGCAACCGATCGCCTACTCCAACTGCCATTGGCCATTTCAAACTGTCTTAGAACAGAGGAGATTTCAAACTGTCTTAGAATAACTGACATTTACTCTTTAACCCTTTCACTGCCCTCCACTTTTAGGTTTCATGCACACGGGACGTTAAAATAACGTTATGAAAACGCCGGTAGCTTTGCAGTGAATTTTTTCAACTTTTCTTTCAACGTTTTTGCAATAGTGTTTTTTTAGCGTTTTCTTAAAAAAAAAAAAAAAAAAAAAAATAATATATATTTTTTTATAATGGATCAAAAAAGTTAAGCGCTGGTGAGGGACGTTTATCAGCGTTGGAGCATTTTTACAGCTGAAAAACGTCTCTCAGAACCCACTAGTTTTTTCTTTTTTTACTGCCCAAAACTGCTGATAACAGCCTGTGTGTGCACGGACACATAGGATAACATGATGGAGAGTTTAACCCCTTCCGTACCGGGCATTTTCACCCTCCCTTCCGGCCCAAGCCAATTTTCAGCGCTGTCCCAATTTGAATGATAATTGCGCGGTCACACTGTACCCAAATGAAATTTTTATCACCCCCCCCCCCCAAAAATAGAGCTTTCTTTTGGTGGTATTTGATCATCTCTGCTTTTTTTTTTTTTTTTGGCGCTATGAACAAAAGAAGAGCGCCAAGTTTCTATATATAAAAAACAAAACAAAAAAAATAAGTTTTTTTACTATAATAAATATCCCAATTTAAAAAAAAAACATTTTTTTCCCCAGTTTTATGTATTCTTCTACATATTTTTGAAATCGCAATAAGCGTATATTGATTGGTTTGCGCAAAATTTATAGCGTCTACTAATAAGGTGATAGATTTATGGACTCTTTTTTTTTTTTGTTTTATATCGCAAAAAATAAAAGCCGCAGAGGCGATCAAATACCACCAAAAAGCTCTATTTGTGAGGGAAGAAGGACCCCACCAGTCTGAACAACCTAAAACCCACCTGCCGCCAAACTTCTAGAACCTTCCGGATCCCCTACGGGGGGGGCAGGAGGGTCATGTGCCCGGGGCGCATTGGTTTATTGCAGGGATTGGGGGCGCCCTGTGATGAGTTCCTTCTTTTACAAGGCTTGCAGGAGTAGTCACGGCACCATGACTACTCTTGTCAGCCCAGAGCAGTGAGGAGAGAGTCGGGGGAGGTGGAGATTGCGCACACTCCCTAAGCTCGCACATCATGAACAGTAAGGGGGGAGGGGGGGCAACTTTGCCCTCGGCGCTGGATGCCCCCACAGTCCAAATTCTGCCCGCAACAGTTCACAGCAACCATCCCCCTAAAACCCACCAATGACACGTGTGGCCTTTACCACTGAAGGAGCCGCCCTCGTCCGGGTGACACCGACCCTTCCAGCAATGACACCCCAAGGCAACAATAATCAAATCTAACAATGAGGGGACCCCCCATGTCTCCGTACCTGAACCCGGAATCTGGGGGGGGGGGCTTCAAACCTCTCCCACTGACCAGTGTAGTATTATCTATCGGGGTCCGGAGTTCTCAGGTCTAGTTGTGTCCCACCATACAAGGCAGAAGTTCCCAGACACTGTCTCTTTAAGACCTGGACAGTGGCGTGGTGTGTGTTGTCAGTACTAGTAATGGCGGCGATCTGCGATTTTTATTGTGACTGCGACTGAGGACACTTTTGGTGCTATTTTGGGACCATTCACAGTTATACAGCAATCAGTGCGATTAAAACTGCATTGATTACTGTGTAAATGTGACTGGCAGTGAAGGGGTTAACCACTAGGTGGCGCTGTAGGGGTTAAGTGTGTCCTAGGGAGTGATTCTAACTGTGGGGGAGGGGGGGGGGGCTGTGTGTGACACATCACTGATCACCGTTTGTGATTACAGGGAGCTGTGATCAGTGTCTTGTCACTAGAAAGAATCGGGAGATGTTTTTTTTTTTTAAAGCCTGTGGCGTGCAAAACACACTCAAAAACTCACCCGGTGCATAAAAAATGTGCACAACATAAAGAGGTGCGACATAAAAAGTGCAACGGGTACACAAGACCTCTAAAATCAGAGGACCTTGTCCTGAATCCCCCGGGGCGTTAGGCTCCTGACAGGGACAAGGACCGTAAAACTTGGTCTTCCCGGCCGAAACCAGTCAGACCCCGTTCTCTGGAAGGTCTGCCGAAACAGACCCACCCAAATACTAGGTGGGGGTCTCCCGACCCCAACCCTACTGAGAGAGGGCGAACTAAGCCAGAAGGCCATGTCCACCCCCTCCCCGACTTTCAGGACAGGACCTGGGACCTGTGACCCTACTCATCACATGTGCTCAAATCGTGTACCAACAAAAAAAGACAAAAAAGGTGACAAACAAAGGAAATAAATTAAATAAAGTGGGGGAAGGGATAGTGGAGAGGAAGAGTGAATGAAGTGGCCATTGTGTAAAACAATGACCGGGCCCTCCGGCAAGGAATAAAAAATTCCTCTGGTCCCAGCCAAAAGGCCCGGCCCAAGAGGCAGGTGCTAAAAAAAGCGTGCTATTGGGGCAGTGACCGCGGTGCCATAAATCAATGTGTCCCTCACACACAGTGATTGTTTGGCACCCCTGGACTGCCACTCCAGGGGCACATATACTCCATTGGCTTTCAAGACCGCCCTGGCCAACGGTCCGGACCGCAGCAGCCCCCACCCCAGACAGGAAGGCATGGAGATCAGGAAGCTTGGTGAGACCTGGGACACCTACAGGTTCACCGTCACTCCCATCACTCCTACCTAATTATATTCGGGAACTTACTAACCGCTCCTCCCCCCCTTTGTAAGGGATTCACGGCGTTCAGTTCACCGAAAGACTGTCTGGGGCTAGAGCCACCCCAATCCAGGCCAGAAGGCCAGGTAACTCGGCCCTCTGGATCCGACCAATAGCAGCACCCATCCTCACCAGGAGCACCCTTCCAGCACGGCTCAGACTCAGGCCATACGCTGCCACACCAATATCCAGGGTACCCAGCGTGCCCCTACCGAAACCGTACCTTCCAGTAGGGGTGCAACGGATCGTCGCCGATCCGTGATCCGAACGGGCCACCCCGTTCGGATCGGCACACCCCGCGATCCGCGGAGCGTTCCGTGGCCTCGGCCTTAGGAAATTAGGAAATTACCCGCGGCGGCGGCCATCTTTGTACACCCGGCGGCCTTAGGAAAGGCCGCGGCTTCGGCCTAGCTCCGGAGCGGCGGCCATCTTGGTACACCCGGCCACTGTTTACAATGTGATCGCTCCGTCAAATGACGGAGCGATCACTTGTAAACATACCCTGCATTACTCTGCATTTACCCAGCATATACTCTGCATTTACCAGCATATACTCTGCGATACTCTGCATTACCTAGCCAATACTCTGCATTACCCAGCATATACTCTGCATTTACCCAGCCGATACTCTGCGATACCCAGCCAATACTCTGCGATACCCGCCAATACTCTGCGATACCCAGCCAATATTACAGTGGGGAGAGGATGTGGATATTACAGTGGGGACTATTTTGCTGATCCGAAAAATGATCCAATCCGTCACTCCTGATCCGAGGATCGATCCGATCCGTGAGTTTTTTGATCCGTTGCACCCCTACCTTCCAGGCACTAATTACGCCATCGGAGAGCGAGCCTGCCACCCTCTCTATAGGGCCAGAAACATCGCCTCCTTTGGCAACTGATAAGAACAGATACTACACTTGATCTTAGGCCCCTTTCACACCGGGGCGTTTTTCATGCGGTGCAGCGCTAAAAAATAGCGCCTGTTCACCGCATGAAAAAATCCTGCCCCTTTAACTCCAGTGTGAAAGCCGGCGGGCTTTCACACTGGAGCGGTGCGCTAGCAGGATGACAAAAAAGTCCTGCTAGCAGCATCTTTGGAGCGGTATAGGAGCCGTGTGTTCACCGCTCCTATACCGCTCCTTCCCATTGATTACAATGGGAGACCGCGGTAAAACCGCGGCAATACGGCGGCGCTCTGCGGGGGGTGTTTAACCCCTTTTCGGACGCTCGCGGGGGGTTAAAACCGCACCGCGAGCGGCCCGAAAACCGCGGTGAAAACGACAGTAAAGCAGCGCTAAATATAGCGCTGCTTTACCGTCACCGCGGCTCACCGCCCCGGTGTGAAAGGGGCCTTAGCCAAAAGGCCGAGAAGCGATGTTTGTTTACATCAGCATTTCCCTATTCTTCCTCTTTGTGAGACGATCGCGGGTATACCCGCGGACATCGAGTCCACAGGACCTACGATCACACTCAAGGAGCTCACGGTGGGGGTGCTCGGGCGCGCCCACAAGGGCACCATACAGGTACATTAATATGCCTGTACGCGCCCTTGTGGCGATTTATATCGGCGTGAGCCGGTTGGCAAGGGGTTAAACAAGTGTAATTTAACTGTCCTCGCTCCTGGCTCCCGCTGTCCTCTCTCCTGGCTCCCGCTGTCCTCTCTCCTGGCTCCCGCTGTCCTCGCTCCTGGCTCCCGCTGTCCCCGCTCCTGGCTCCCGCTGTCCCCTCTCCTGGCTCCCGCTGTCCCCTCTCCTGGCTCCCGCTGTCCCCTCTCCTGGCTCCCGCTGTCCTCGCTCCTGGCTCCCGCTGTCCTTGCTCCCGCTGTCCTCTCTCCTGGCTCCCGCTGTCCTCTCTCCTGGCTCCCGCTGCCCTCTCTCCTGGCTCCACTGCCCTCTCTCCTGGCTCCACTGCCCTCTCTCCTGGCTCCACTGTCCTCTCTCCTGGCTCCACTGTCCTCTCTTCTTGCTCCCTCTGCCCTCTCTCCCGCTGTCCTCTCTCCTGGCTCCCGCTGCCCTCTCTCCTTGCTCCCGCTGCCCTCTCTCCTGGCTCCCGCTGTCCTCTCTCCTGGCTCCCTCTGTCCTCTCTCCTGGCTCCCGCTGTCCTCTCTCCTGGCTCCCGCTGTCCTCCCTCCTGGCTCCCGCTGTCCTCTCTCCTGGCTTCCGCTGTCCTCTCTCCTGGCTTCCGCTGCCCTCTCTCCTGGCTCCCGCTGTCCTCTCTCCTGGCTCCCGCTGTCCTCTGTCCTCTCTCCTTGCTCCCGCTGTCCTCTCTCCTTGCTCCCGCTGTCCTCTCTCCTTGCACCCAATGTCCTCTCTCCTTGCACCCAATGTCCTCTCTCCTTGCACCCGCTGTCCTCTCTCCTTGCACCCGCTGTCCTCTCTCCTTGCACCCGCTGTCCTCTCTCCTGGCTCCCGCTGTCCTCTCTCCTGGCTCCCGCTGTCCTCTCTCCTTGCTCCCGCTGTCCTCTCTCCTGGCTCCCGCTGCCCTCGCTCCTGGCTCCCGCTGCCCTCTCTCCTTGCTCCCGCTCTCCTCTCTCCTTGCTCCCGCTGCCCTCTCTCCTTGCTCCCGCTCTCCTCTCTCCTTGCTCCCGCTCTCCTCTCTCCTTGCTCCCGCTCTCCTCTCTCCTTGCCCCCGATGTCCTCTCTCCTTGCTCCCGCTGTCCTCTCTCCCTGTCCTCTCTCCTTGGTCCCTCTGCCCTCTCTCCTCTCTCCCGCTGCCCTCTCTCCTTGCTCCCGCTCTCTCTCTCCTTGCTCCCGCTCTCCTGGCTCCCGCTGCCCTCTCTCCTGGCTCCCGCTGCCCTCTCTCCTGGCTCCCATGCCTCCAGGAAGGATTCCTCCATGTCTTTTGGTAGAAATCTTCCAGCACCCGAGCCCCAGGCCTGAGTTCAAGCCCCCCCACCCCCCCATATTGGGCACCCTCAAGTGCCACCGACAGCCTCCTCAGCACTCCATCTCCATCCTCCACCCGACTGCTCCTCCCTGGCATGAATCATGCCTATCTGTGAGGTGGCCTGCCCCCTGCCAGCCCTTTACTGGGGATTGGCTGAGGACCTCATAAATATTCCAAGCAGCCCCTCCTAACCTCCACCCACTAAGTTCAAAACCAAAGGGGGTTGTATGGCTCAGAGCAGAGGAAACAAAGTCTTACTTTGGAGGTTGCAGTCAGGGTGTCCAAGCTGAGGTGTCCCCCCACACACCAAAAGACAATGCAGTCATCAGAAAAAAAAGCAGCTGGGAACTCCATACCATCAAAAGTATTCATTGTAAAGCCTTCACAGTAAGTACAGTCAGCGGCCGACGCGTTTCAGTGATAAGCCTTGTTCACAGCACCGCCCACTAAGTCCTGAACATTCTCCAATGTTCCAGAGAACAGGGGGAGGTACCAGAGAAGCTGCTAGGATGAGTCACCCAGCCCTGAGCTAAAGTAACCCTGACCCAGATTACACAGCCCAGGCTTAGCCCTGAGCTAAATACAATGCCTTGAAAAAGTATTCATACCCCTTGAAATTTCCCACATTTTGTTACAACCAAAAACATAAATGTCTTTTATTGGGATTTTATGTGATGGACCAACACAAAGTGTCACATAATTGTGAAGTGGAAGGAAAATGATAAATGATACAAATAAATATGTGAAAAGTGTGGGGGGGGGCATTTGTATGGCGCCCCCCGGAGTCAATACTTTGTAGAACCCCCTTTCTCTACAAGTCTTTTTGGGGGTGTCTATACCAGCTTTGCACATCTAGAGAGGACATTTCTGCCCATTCTTCTTCTTTGTAGAATATCTCAAGCTCTGTCAGATTGGATGGAGAGCGTCTGTGAACAGCAATTTTCAAAGTCTTGCCACAGATTCTCAATGGGATTTAGGTCTGGACTGTGACTGGGCCATTCTAACACATGAATATGCTTTGATCTAAACCATTCCATTGTAGCTCTGGCTGTATGTTTCGGGTCGTTGTCCTGCTGGAAGGTGACCCTCCCCCCCAGTCTCAAGTCTTTTGCCGACTCTAACAGGTTTTCTTCTATGATTGTCCTGTATTTGTCTCCATCCATCTCTCCATCAACTCTGACCAGCTTCCCTGTCCCTGCTGAATAAAACCATCCCCACCACATGATGCTGCCACCACCATGTCTCACGGTGGGGGGCAGTGGTGTTCAGGGGGATGGGCAGTGTTAGTTTCCCCCACACATAGCGTTTTTGCTTTTAGACCATAAAGTTGAATTTTGAATTTTGGTCTCATGTGACCAGATCACCTTCTTCCACATGTTTGCTCCCCTCTTCCACATGTTTGCTCCCCTCCCCCCACATGGCTTCTCACAAACTACAAACAGGACTTCTTATGACTTTCTTTCTCCAATGTCTTTCTTCTTGTCACTCTTCCATAAAGGGCAGATTTGTGGAGAACACGACTAATAGTTGTCCTGTGGACAGACTCTCCCCCCTGAGCTGTGGATCTCTGCAGCTCCTCCAGAGTTACCATGGACCTCTTGGCTCTTCTCTGATGAATGCTCTCCTTGCCCGGCCCGGTCAGTTTAGGTGGACGGCCATGTCTTGGTAGGTTTGCAGTTGTGCCATACTCTTTCCATTTCCCGATGATGGATTGAACAGAGCTCCGGGAGATGGTCAAAGCTTGGGAGATTTTATTATAACCTGACCCTGCTTTATACTTCTCCACAACTTTATCCCTGACCTGTCTGGTGTGTTCCTTGGCCTTCATGATGCTGTTTGTTCACTAAGATTCTATAACAAACCTCTGAGGGCTTCACAGAACAGCAGTATTTATACTGAGATTAAATGACACACAGGTGGACTCTATTTACTAATTCGGTGACTTCTGAAGGCAATTGGTTCCTCTAGATTTTAGTTATCAGAGTAAAGGGGGCTGAATACAAATGCCCCCCCCCCCCCACACTTTTCACATATTTATTTGTATCATTTATCATTTTCCTTCCACTTTCACAATTATGTGACACTTTGTGTTGGTCCATCACATAAAATCACAATAAAATACATTTATGTTTTTGGTTGTAACATGACAAACTGTGGAAAATTTCAAGGGGTATGAATACTTTATCAAGGCACTGTATGTTTTGCCTGTCCTACAGACCTACACTAACTTCTAGATTATTAATATATATATTATGGGAAATTAAAATACTACTAGTAATAATATATAAAAATGCTGTAAAATAATAATATATATTATAAATACTATTATCATAGTTGCCAACATTGTAAAATAAATTTCCTGGACACTTTTTTGGCTGTAGGCGGAGTCACGCTATAATTAGGGGGCGGGGCATGCTTTTGGAGGTGTGGCATATCACATGTAAAAATGTGGGGTGGTTTATGCAAAATATTGGGTGTGGCTTAAATGGGCGTGGCTCAACTGGGGTGTGGTTAGAGTCTGAGATGAAGGAGGGATGGAGAGGGGAAAGGGGGGGAGAGGGATGGAGGGACAGCAGCCCCAGATCCTACACCACAAAAGCAATGTGTATTCCAGAGTTTAACAATCAGCAGATAAAGATACTCCAAACACCTTCAATCATCCCGGCACAATGGTTGTTATGGTGTCAGGATGATTGAAGAGCATTATTTCTGTTATTATAGTGTAATAAAAAATGAAAACTCACCAAAATGCAGAATCAGTGGGACCACTGAGCGTGTCACCTGCCACCAGATGCCATCAGGCACCCCCAGCAGAGTCCGTCCTTCCATCAGGTGTCCCCAGCGGAGTGCCTCTTACATCAGGTGTCCCCAGCAGAGTCTGTCCTTCCATCAGGTGTCCCCAGCGGAGAGCCTCTTACATGAGGTGTCACCAGCGGAGTGCCTCTAACATGAGGTGTCCCCAGCGGAGTGCCTCTTACATGAGGTGTCCCCAGCGGAGTGCCTCTTACATGAGGTGTCCCCAGCGGAGTGCCTCTTTACATCAGGAGCCCCCAGCAGAGTCTGTCCTTCCATCAGGCGCCCCCAGCAGGTATGGTGGTGACACGGGGGAGGGGAGTGCAGGTATGGTGGTGGCACGGGGGAAGGGGAGAAGCAGGTATGGTGGTGACACGGAGAGGGGAGTGCAGGTATGGTGGTGACACGGGGAGGGGAGTGCAGGTATGGTGGTGACACAGGGGAAGGGGGGAAGGAGCTATGGTGGTGACACAGGGGGAGGGGGGAAGGAGCTATGGCGGTGACACGGGGAGGGGAGTGCAGGTATAAAGGTGACACGGGGGGGGGGGGGGGGAAGCAGGTATGGTGGTGACACGGGGGGAGGGGGGAAGGAGCTATGGTGGTGACACGGGGGGAGGGGAGGTGCAGGTATGATGGTGACAAGGGGGGTGGTGGGAAGCAGGGTAGGTGGTGACTCGGGAGGGGAATGCAGGTATGGTGGTTACATGGGGGGGGGGAGGGGGTAAAGCAGGAAAGGTGGGTGGGACAGAGGGGGAGGGTAGGGGGGGGAGAGCAGGTATGGTGGTGACACCGGGGTGGGGGAGGGGGGAAGCAGTATGGTGGTGACACGGGGGGGTGGGGGGGGGGACGGGTATGGTGGTGGACACAGGTGGGGAGGGGGGAACAGATAAGGTGGTGACTACGGGGGGGGGGGGGGAGCAGCAGTATGGTGGTGACACAGGGGTGGGGGGGGGGAAGCAGGTATGGTGGTTCCTGGGGGGGGGGGTGAGGGGAGTGCAGGTATGGTGGTTGACACGGGGGGGGGAGGGGAGTGTGCAGGTAGGGTGGTGACACGGGGGGGGGAAGCAGGTATGGTGGTGACACGGGGGGGGAAGCAGGTATGGTGGTGACACGGGGGGGGGAAGCAGGTATGGTGGTGACACAGGGGTGGGGGGAGGGGGAAGCAGGTATGGTGGTACAGACACAGGGGAGGGGGAGGGGGGAAGCAGGTATGGTGGTGACACAGGGGTGGGGGAGGGGGGGAAGCAGGGTATGGGGGGGTGACACGGGTGGGGGGGGAATAGGTATGGTGGTGACACGGGGAGGGGAGTGCAGGTATGGTGGTTACATGGGGGGGGGGGGGGAGTGCAGGTATGGTGGTGACAACGGGGGGGGGGGGAAGCAGGTATGGTGGGTGAACACGGGAGGGGAGGGGAATGCAGGTATGGTGGTTACATGGGGGGGGGGGGGGGAAGCAGGTATGGTGGCGACACAGGGGGGGGGGGACAGGTATGGTGGTGACACGGGGGGGGACAGGTTATGGTGGTGACACAGGGGGGGAGGGGGGGAACGATATATGGTGGTGACACGTGGGGGGGGGGGGAGAAGCAGAGTATGGTGGAGACAAAAGGGGTGGGGGGGGGGAAGCAGGTATGGTGGTTTACAGTGGGGGGGGGTGAGGGGAGTGCAGGTATGGTGGTGACACGGGGGCGGGGGGTGCAGATTATGGTGGGTGGGGGGGGTGACCGGGGGGGGGGGTGCAGGTATGGTGGAGACACGGGGGGTGGGGGGGGGGAAGCAGGTATGGTGGTGACACAGGGGTGGGGGAGGGGGGAAGCAGGTATGGTGGTGACACTGGGGGGGGGGGAGCAGGTATGGTGGTTACATGGGGGGGGGGGGGGGAGGGGGAGTGCAGGTATGGTGGTGACACGGAGAGGGGAGTGCAGGTATGGTGGTGACACGGGGGAGGGGGGAACAAACAGGTATGGTGGTGACACAGGGGTGGGGGAGGGGGGAAGAAGGTATGGTGGTGACACAGGGGGGGGGGGGGGGAACAGGTATGGTGGTGACACAGAGGGGGAGGGGGGAAACAGGTATGGTGGTGACACGGGGAGGGGGAGGGATGATGAATAATAATAATAATCATGATTTATATTATTCAGGATTTATATATTATTATTCGTATTATTAACATAATTCCTGAAGTAAAATAATTCTATATAAATCCTGTATAATAATAATATAATCCTGGTTATTATTATTGAGTTGAGCTGTCCTCCTTGCGGCCAATCAGGGGTCACCTTTCACTCTCCGGGTCTCTGGTTGGAGAATACTGGTGCCAATCAGCACTGATGTCTCCGCAGGGTGTTGTCGAGGGCTCCAAATGTCACTTCCTGCGGTTTTATAAAAACTTCCGGTCACCTAACGCGGATATCCGTCATTCTGCGTTCCAGCGTGTCTGTACTTCCGCCTTTCTGCGTTCCGGGGTGACGGAAGTTCCGGCGCTTTGTGGGCGGAGTTACGCACAGTCGATGTGTCCGGAGCTCTTCCACGTCACCGAGCCGAGAGCTGCAGACACCGGGCGGGAGCAGGTAGAGTATAGGGCCCGGGGCCCCTCACCTGCACCCCCCTGACCGCGTCCTCAGGGGCCCCCGACACCCCCCTGTGTACCGGATGTGTGTCCTCCGGGAATAGAAGCCTCGGGGGGCCCCTCAGGCCGGGAGATCCGGTTCTGGGTCACCAGAGAGGAGGGAGAGGCCTGTGATAGGAGACTGTCCGAGTACAGAAAGTGTCCAATCAGAAGAGGAGGGAGACATGTGACAGGAGAGTGCAGAGACTAGAGATGTGTGACGGGAGACTGGCAGAGACTAGAGATGTGTGACAGGAGACTGGCAGAGACTAGGGACGTGTGACGGGAGACTGGCAGAGACTAGGGACGTGTGACAGGAGAGTGCAGAGACTAGAGATGTGTGACAGGAGAGTGCAGAGACTAGAGATGTGTGACAAGAGACTGGCAGAGACTAGGGATGTGTGACAGGAGACTGGCAGAGACTAGGGATGCGTGACGGGAGACTGGCAGAGACTAGGGATGTGTGACAGGAGACTGGCAGAGACTAGGGACGTGTGACAGGAGACTGGCAGAGACTAGGGACGTGTGACAGGAGAGTGCAGAGACTAGGGATGTGTGACAAGAGACTGGCAGAGACTAGGGACGTGTGACAGGAGACTGGCAGAGACTAGGGACGTGTGACAGGAGAGTGCAGAGACTAGAGATGTGTGACAAGAGACTGGCAGAGACTAGGAATGTGTGACAGGAGACTGGCAGAGACTAGGGATGCGTGACGGGAGACTGGCAGAGACTAGGGATGTGTGACGGGAGAGTGGCAGAGACTAGGGATGTGTGACGGGAGAGTGGCAGAGACTAGGGATGTGTGACGGGAGACTGGCAGAGACTAGGGATGTGTGACGGGAGACTGGCAGAGACTAGGGGTGTGTGACGGGAGACTGGCAGAGACTAGGGATGTGTGACGGGAGACTGGCAGAGACTAGGGATGTGTGACGGGAGACTGGCAGAGACTAGGGATGTGTGACGGGAGACTGGCAGAGACTAGGGATGTGTGACGGGAGACTGGCAGAGACTAGAGACGTGTGACGGGAGACTGGCAGAGACTAGGGACGTGTGACGGGAGACTGGCAGAGACTAGGGATGTGTGACGGGAGACTGGCAGAGACTAGGGACGTGTGACAAGAGACTAGGGATGTGTGACAGGAGACTGGCAGAGACTAGAGATGCGTGACAAGAGACTGGCAGAGACTAGAGATGTGTGACGGGAGACTGGCAGAGACTAGGGACGTGTGACAGGAGAGTGCAGAGACTAGAGATGTGTGACAAGGGACTGGCAGAGACTAGGGATGTGTGACAGGAGACTGGCAGAGACTAGGGATGCGTGACGGGAGACTGGCAGAGACTAGGGATGCGTGACGGGAGACTGGCAGAGACTAGGGATGCGTGACAGGAGACTGGCAAAGACTAGGGATGCGTGACAGGAGACTGGCAAAGACTAGGGATGCGTGACGGGAGACTGGCAGAGACTAGGGATGCGTGACGGGAGACTGGCAGAGACTAGGGATGTGTGACAGGAGACTGGCAGAGACTAGAGATGTGTGACAAGAGACTGGCAGAGACTAGGGATGTGTGACGGGAGACTGGCAGAGACTAGGGATGCGTGACGGGAGACTGGCAGAGACTAGGGATGCGTGACGGGAGAGTGGCAGAGACTAGGGATGTGTGACGGGAGACTGGCAGAGACTAGGGATGTGTGACGGGTGACTGGCAGAGACTAGGGATCCGTGACGGGAGAGTGGCAGAGACTAGGGATGCGTGACGGGAGACTGGCAGAGACTAGGGACGTGTGACAGGAGACTGGCAGAGACTAGGGACGTGTGACAGGAGAGTGCAGAGACTAGAGATGTGTGACAAGAGACTGGCAGAGACTAGGGATGTGTGACAGGAGACTGGCAGAGACTAGAGATGCGTGACAAGAGACTGGCAGAGACTAGGGACGTGTGACAGGAGAGTGCAGAGACTAGAGATGTGTGACGGGAGACTGCAGAGACTAGAGATGTGTGACGGGAGACTGGCAGAGACTAGGGATGCGTGACGGGAGACTGGCAGAGACTAGGGATGCGTGACGGGAGACTGGCAGAGACTAGGGATGCGTGACGGGAGACTGGCAGAGACTAGGGATGTGTGACGGGAGACTGGCAGAGACTAGGGATGTGTGACGGGAGACTGGCAGAGACTAGGGATGTGTGACGGGTGACTGGCAGAGACTAGGGATGTGTGACGGGAGACTGGCAGAGACTAGGGACGCGTGACGGGAGAGTGGCAGAGACTAGGGACGTGTGACAGGAGAGTGCAGAGACTAGAGATGTGTGACAAGAGACTGGCAGAGACTAGGGATGCGTGACGGGAGACTGGCAGAGACTAGGGATGCGTGACGGGAGACTGGCAGAGACTAGGGATGTGTGACAGGAGACTGGCAGAGACTAGGGATGCGTGACGGGAGACTGGCAGAGACTAGGGATGCGTGACGGGAGACTGGCAGAGACTAGGGATGCGTGACGGGAGAGTGGCAGAGACTAGGGATGCGTGACGGGAGAGTGGCAGAGACTAGGGATGCGTGACGGGAGACTGGCAGAGACTAGAGATGTGTGACGGGAGAGTGGCAGAGACTAGGGATGTGTGACAGGAGAGTGCAGAGACTAGAGATGTGTGACAGGAGACTGGCAGAGACTAGAGATGTGTGACAGGAGACTGGCAGAGACTAGAGATGTGTGACAGGAGACTGGCAGAGACTAGGGACGTGTGACAGGAGACTGGCAGAGACTAGGGACGTGTGACAGGAGAGTGCAGAGACTAGAGATGTGTGACAAGAGACTGGCAGAGACTAGGGATGTGTGACAGGAGACTGGCAGAGACTAGAGATGCGTGACAAGAGACTGGCAGAGACTAGAGATGTGTGACGGGAGACTGGCAGAGACTAGGGACGTGTGACAGGAGAGTGCAGAGACTAGAGATGTGTGACGGGAGACTGGCAGAGACTAGGGATGCGTGACGGGAGACTGGCAGAGACTAGGGATGCGTGACGGGAGACTGGCAGAGACTAGGGATGCGTGACGGGAGACTGGCAGAGACTAGGGATGCGTGACGGGAGACTGGCAGAGACTAGGGATGCGTGACGGGAGACTGGCAGAGACTAGGGATGCGTGACGGGAGACTGGCAGAGACTAGGGATGTGTGACGGGTGACTGGCAGAGACTAGAGACGTGTGACGGGAGACTGGCAGAGACTAGGGACGCGTGACGGGAGAGTGGCAGAGACTAGGGACGCGTGACGGGAGAGTGGCAGAGACTAGGGACGCGTGACGGGAGAGTGGCAGAGACTAGGGACGCGTGACGGGAGAGTGGCAGAGACTAGGGACGCGTGACGGGAGAGTGGCAGAGACTAGGGACGCGTGACGGGAGAGTGGCAGAGACTAGGGACGCGTGACGGGAGGGTGGCAGAGACTAGGGACGCGTGACGGGAGAGTGGCAGAGACTAGGGACGCGTGACGGGAGAGTGGCAGAGACTAGGGACGCGTGACGGGAGAGGGGGCAGAGACTAGGGACGCGTGACGGGAGAGTGGCAGAGACTAGGGACGCGTGACGGGAGAGTGGCAGAGACTAGGGACGCGTGACGGAGAGTGGCAGAGACTAGGGACGCGTGACGGGAGAGTGGCAGAGACTAGGGACGCGTGACGGGAGAGTGGCAGAGACTAGGACGCGTGACGGGAGAGTGGCAGAGACTAGGGACGCGTGACGGGAGAGTGGCAGAGACTAGGGACGCGTGACGGGAGAGTGGCAGAGACTAGGGACGCGTGACGGGAGAGTGGCAGAGACTAGGGACGCGTGACGGGAGAGTGGCAGAGACTAGGGACGCGTGACGGGAGAGTGGCAGAGACTAGGGAGGCGTGACGGGAGAGTGGCAGAGATAGGGACGCGTGACGGGAGATGGCAGAGACTAGGGAGCGTGACGGGAGAGTGGCAGCGACTAGGGACGCGTGACGGGAGAGTGGCAGCGACTAGGGACGCGTGACGGGAGAGTGGCAGAGGACTAGGGACGCGTGACGGGAGACTGGCAGAGACTAGGGACGCGTGACGGGAGAGTGGCAGCGACTAGGGACGCGTGACGGGAGAGTGGCAGCGACTAGGGACGCGTGACGGGAGAGTGGCAGCGACTAGGGACGCGTGACGGGAGAGTGGCAGCGACTAGGGACGCGTGACGGGAGAGTGGCAGCGACTAGGGACGCGTGACGGGAGAGTGGCAGCGACTAGGGACGCGTGACGGGAGAGTGGCAGCGACTAGGGACGCGTGACGGGAGAGTGGCAGCGACTAGGGATGTGTGACGGGAGACTGGCAGTTCAAGCACAATCCTGGAGTAGTGGGGGGAGGATCAGGCCCCTATAGTAAAGTTGGAATGGGGGGGGGGGGGGGTGGGGGGTGGGGTGATCCGGCCTATTTGTACGGTTGGGGGGGGGTGCGGCTTGTAAAGTGGTCTTGTACTCGGAGAGCTCAGTGACAGTCTGTATTTTCTTGTCTGTCCTCCAGGGCCACCTACCTGCCGCACAGCGATCCCTATTGGACGGCGTAGAGAAGTGGTAGCCATGACGGCAGCAGAGAATGTTTGTTACACCCTCATCAATGTCCCCATGGACTCCGAGCCACCGTCTGAGATCACCCTGAAGACCGACCTGGGTAAGGACCGCCCCTTATCAGAGGACTACTCTCTCGGCATTGGCTGGGAGAGGTCACATGGTGTCAGACCTCCAGCTCTCACTACATTGGCTGGGAGAGGTCACATGGTGTCAGACCTCCAGCTCTCACTACATTGGCTGGGAGAGGTCACATGGTGTCAGACCTCCAGCTCTCACTACATTGGCTGGGAGAGGTCACATGGTGTCAGACCTCCAGCTCTCACTACATTGGCTGGGAGAGGTCACATGGTGTCAGACCTCCAGCTCTCACTACATTGGCTGGGAGAGGTCACATGGTGTCAGACCTCCAGCTCTCACTACATTGGCTGGGAGAGGTCACACGGTGTCAGACCTCCAGCTCTCACTACATTGGCTGGGAGAGGTCACACGGTGTCGGATCTCCAGCTCTCACTACATTGGCTGGGAGAGGTCACATGCTGTCAGGACTCCAGCTCTCACTACATTGGCTGGGAGAGGTCACATGGTGTCAGACCTCCAGCTCTCATTACATTGGCTGGGAGAGGTCATTAATTGAATGGCAATCCAAAATGATACAGTTGTCACCAGAACAGGGATAGAGGTGAAATCCTCCATCTCCTGTCACTTCCTGTTGTGTCTCTGGGACAGGATGTGGAGGGAGATCTCCCCCGGGGGGGTCACCGATGGGGAATCTGGCCGGGATTGTGATGTTTTTCTGTCTCTCTCTGCAGAGAAGGGAGATGTGAAGTCGAAGACGGAGGCTCTGAAGAAGGTGATCATTATGATCCTGAATGGAGAGAAGCTCCCGGGACTCCTGATGACCATCATCCGCTTCGTCCTCCCCCTCCAGGATCACACCATCAAGAAGCTTCTCCTCGTCTTCTGGGAGATCGTCCCCAAAACCACCCCAGACGGGAAACTGCTGCAGGAGATGATCCTCGTCTGCGACGCCTACAGGAAGGTGAGTGCCACCGACCACGGACTCCTCATCACCGGGTCTCTGTGCTTCTCTATGCAATGCAGGCAGATCATGGCTGGTGGGAGGGGCCGGCAGGGGGGCTGTACAGAGCGTCCCGAATATATCTCAGCCCCCGGCCTCAGTACTCCTCTCCAGAGCCCTCAGTCCTGGTGCAAGCAGTGGGTGGTGTAGTGGGAGGAGCTATGCACATAAAAATACCTTGATGGGTGGGTGTCGGGGGGTGGGGAGTGGGCGTTGCTAGGCAAGCTGTATTTGCATGCAGACCGCCCACCTGTGGTGCTCAACCTTCATGATTGGAAGAAGTGAAATCCAATGCATGAAAAGAGGCGGGACAGTCAGACTGGGGAGGGAAGAGCTTTTCTTTATACAATGTACTTATCGTGTCTTTGTGCCCCTCCCCCCAGGATCTCCAACACCCCAACGAGTTCATCCGCGGCTCCACCCTGCGCTTCCTGTGTAAGCTGAAGGAAGCCGAGCTGCTGGAACCCCTAATGCCGGCCATCCGGGCGTGTCTGGAGCACCGCCACAGTTATGTCCGACGGAACGCTGTGCTCGCCATTTATACCATATACAGGTAAGAGCATCTACTAGTGATGTCTGACCCCTCCCCTAAGGGCGGGGCTTCCTGTCCTGATATATGCAGGTGAGAGCATCTACTAGTGATGTCTGACCCCTCCCCTCAGGGCGGGGCTTCCTGTCCTGATATATGCAGGTGAGAGCATCTACTAGTGATGTCTGACCCCTCCCCTCAGGGCGGGCCTTCCTGTCCTGATATATGCAGGTGAGAGCATCTACTAGTGATGTCTGACCCCTCCCCTCAGGGCGGGGCTTCCCGTCCTGATATATGGGTCATATACAGGTAAGAGCATCTACTAGTGATGTCTGACCCCTCCCCTCAGGGCGGGGCTTCCTGTCCTGATATATGGGTCATATATGCAGGTGAGACACGAGCATCTGCTACTGATGTCTGACCCCTCCCCTCAGGGCGGGGCTTCGTGTCCTGATATATGGGTCATATATGCAGGTGAGAGCGTCTACTAGTGATGTCTGACCCCTCCCCTCAGGGCGGGGCTTCCTGTCCTGATATATGGGTCATATATACAGGTGAGAGCATCTACTAGTGATGTCTGACCCCTCCCCTCAGGGCGGGGCTTCATGTCCTGATATATGGGTCATATACACAGGTGAGACAAAAGCATCTACTAGTGATGTCTGACCCCTCCCCTCAGGGCGGGGCTTCCTGTCCTGATATACGGGTCATATATACAGGTGAGAGCATCTACTAGTGATGTCTGACCCCCTCCCCTCAGGGCGGGGCTTCCTGTCCTGATATATGGGTCATGTATACAGGTGAGAGCATCTACTAGTGATGTCTGACCCCTCCCCTCAGGGCGGGGCTTACTGTCCTGATATATGCAGTTGAGAGCATCTACTAGTGATGTCTGACCCCTCCCCTCAGGGCGGGGCTTCATGTCCTGATATATGGGTCATATATACAGGTGAGACACAAGAGCATCTACTAGTGATGTCTGACCCCTCCCCTCAGGGCGGGGCTTCCTGTCCTGATATACGGGTCATATATACAGATTGGATACAAGAGCATCTACTAGTGATGTCTGACCCCTCCCCTGGGGCCGGGCTTCCTGTCCTGCTATAGTTGACATATATACAGGTGAGACACAAAAGCATTTGCTAGTGATGTCTGACCCCTCCCCTCGGGGCGGGGCTTCCTGCTGCCTTCTGTTTTCATATGTAGATCATATATATCATGTACAGGTGAGAGCATTACTAGTGATGTCTGACCCCTCCCCTCGGGGCGGGGCTTCCTGCTGCCTTCTGTTTTCATATGTAGATCATATATATCATGTACAGGTGAGAGCATTACTAGTGATGTCTGACCCCTCCCCTCACGGCAGGCTTCCTGTCCTAATATATGCATCTTATACAGTGAGGGAAAAAAAAAGTATTTGATCGGCTGCTGATTTTGTCCGTTTGCCCCGCCGACAAAGAAACGGTCAGTCTATAATTTTATTGGTCGGTTTATTATAACATTGAGAGGCAGAATAACAACAAAAATATCCAGAAAAACACGTTTTATAAAAGTTATAAATTGATTTGCATTTTAATGAGTGAAATAAGTATGTGAACCCTTCACAGAACATGACTTAGTATTTGGTGGGGAAACCCTTGTTGGCGATCAGAGGTCGGACGTTTCTTGGAGTTGGCCTCCAGGTTCGCACATCTCAGGAGGGATTTTGTCCTCTCCAAGTCATTAAGGTTTCCAGGATGATGTTTGGTAATTCGAACCTTCAGCTCCCTCCACATATTTTTTATGGGATTAAGGTCTGGAGACTGGCTAGGCCACTCCAGGACCTTCATGTGATTCTTCTTGAGCCACTCCTTTGTTGCCTTGGCCGTGTGTTTTGGGTCATTGTCATGCTGGAAGATCTACCCATGACCCATCTTCAGTGTTCTGGGTGAGGGAAGGAGGTTCTCACCCAAGATTTGATGGTACATGGCCCCGTCCATCGTCTCTTTGACGCGGTGAAGTTGTCCTGTCCCCTTAGCAGAGAACACCCCCAAAGCATAATGTCTCCACCTCCATGTATGACGGTGGGGGATGGTATTCTTGGGGTCATAGGTCTTCCATGTATGACGGTGGGGGATGGTGTTCTTGGGGTCATAGGACCTCCATGTATGACGGTGGGGGATGGTGTTCTTGGGGGGGTCATAGGATTCTTCCATTGTATGACGGTGGGGATGGTGTTTCTTGGGGGTCATAGTAGGACCTCATATGTAGGACGGTGGGGGGATGGTGTTCTTGGGGTTCATAGAGGGTCCTCCATGTTATGTAGGTGACGGTGTGGGGATGGGGTTCTTAGGGGTCATAGAGGGTCTTCCTCCATGTATGACGGTGGGGGTGGTGTTCTGTTGGGGTCATTTGGTCTTTCTCCATGATGACGGTGGGGATGGTGGGTTCTTGGGGTTATATAGGTGGGCCTCCATGGTATGACGGTTGGGGGATGGTGCATTCTTGGGGTCATAGGTTTCTCCATGTTAATGACGGTGTGGTGGGGATGGTGTTCTTGGGGTTTCCATTAGGAGGGGACCTCCATGGTATGACGGTGGGGGATTGGTGTTTCTTGGGGTCATAGGTCTTCCAGTATGACGGGGGGGATGGTGTTCATGGGGTCATAAGGACACACTCCAATGTATGACGGTGGGGGCGGGTTGTTCTTGGGGTCATAGTGGTCCTATGTATGGACGGTGGGGGGTGGATGGGATTGTTCCTTGGGGTTCATAGGTCTCCTTCATTGTATGACGGGTGGGGGATGGTGTTCTTGTGGGTCTTAGAGAGGGTAGGTCCTCATGTATGACGGTGGGGATGGTGGGTTTCTTTGGGGGTCATAGAGGAGAGAGGTATTCTCCATGTGTGTATGACGGAGGGGATGGTGTTCTTTCCGGAGGGGGGTAATGAGGAAACCTCATTGGTATGACGCGTGAGGAGGATGGTGTTCTTGGGGTCATTAGGACCCCATGTTTATGACGGTGCGGGGATGGTGTTCTTCGGGGTCAACGGGAGAGGGAGGTACCTCATGTTATGGACGGTGGGGAGGATGGTGTTCTTAGGGGGGTCATTAGGTTCTTCCATGTATGACGGTGCTGGGGCTGGTGTTCTTGTGGGTCACTCGGACCTAGTGTATGACGGTGGGGGATGGTGTTTTTGGGGTCATAGGTCTTCCATGTATGACGGTTGGGGGATGGTGTTCTTGGGCGTCCATAAGTACCCTCCATGTTTGACGGTGGGGGATGGTGTTCTTGGGGTCATAGGTCCTCCATGTTTGACGGTGGGGGATGGTGTTCATTGGGGTCATAGAGGTCTTCCTCCATGTGATTGACGGTGTGGGTGGTGTTATTGGGGTCATAGAGGTCCTCCATGTATGACGGGGGGGATGGTGATCTTTGGGGTCATAGAGGACCTCCATGTTATGACGGTGGGGGATGGTGTTGTTGGGGTCATAGGTTCTTCCATGTTGACGGTGGGGGGATGGTGTTCTTGGTGGTCCTAGTAGGAGAAGGGCAGATAAAGGACCTCCAGATGTATGACGAGTGTGAGGGGATGGTGTTCTTGGGGTATAGGTCCTCCATGTATGACGGTGGGGGATGGTGTTCTTCGGGTCTATAAGAAGAAGTGGTTTTCAGATAGCGGTCCTCCATGTATGACGGTGAGGGGATGGTTTGTTCTTGGAGGTCATTTAGAGGTTCTAGGTCCTCCAATGTATGCCGGTGGGGGGGGATGGTGTTCTTGGGGGTCATAAGGTTCTCCCATTTGTATGACGCGATGTGGCTAGGGGGATGGTGTTTTCCCGTGTTTTTTAGTTTCTGGGGGGCGTATTTTTCCTCCACCGTTCTCACGATCATTGAATCCTCCACACAGTGGTGAGATCCTGTATGGAGCCCCAGACCCCAGAGGGAATTCGATCGTTATATTTTTGTGTTCTTCCATTGGTTGAATAATCCACCAATGTTGTCACCCTCACCAAGCTGCTTGGCGGATGGTTGTTAGCCCATTCAGCCTGGTGTTGTAAGGGTCTACAATTCTTCACTCTCCCCGACACCTTGGACGAAATCTTTGGTCTTCCATGATGGAGGAGAGTCATGAATCTGATTGAATTTCTGTGGGGACAGGAGTACACTTCTTATACAGGTAAAACAAGCTGAGAATTTAGGAAAAGCAAACTACCCCTTTAAGAAAGAAGAAAGAGGAAGTGCTTTCCTAATCTCCAAAGCTCCGTTTTAACCTGTATAGAAAGAAACAAAAAAACTTATGGTAGATTGAAGGGGACCCAAATACTATTTTAAACCCATTAAAAATGGCCAGATCAATTTTATAACTATAAAACGTTGTGTTCCAGGATATTTTTAGTTTTGTTGTTTTGTGGTCCCTCTCACTTGTTTTTTTTATAATTAAACCAACCAATATAGAAATAATTAGAAAACTGATCATTTTCTTTTTGTACAAGTGGGGGGGCGAAACCCTAAAACAAAATCAGTAGCCCCGATCAAAATACTTTTTTTTTATTTTCCGTCCCACTGTAATACCCGTATTACAGGGTGAAGGAACATGAAGAAGCGCATCTACCGAGTTGGGGAAATGCCTGATCCCTCCCCTCGGGGGGTGGGGCTAGTTACCTTGCTGTCCCCCCCCTCCCTTTTTTTTGATACGTTTTAATTTTATTTATATAGAATAATATATATAATCTATCCCAATATAATCAGGACAGGAAAAAGCCACCAAACCCCAGAAGAAAAGGGACCGAGTGGGTCAGACCAGTACTGTAGAAAAAATGTAACTCACACAACACACACATATATATATAATATATAAATATATGGTGGTTGATGTGTGTGTGTGGGTGTGTGTGGTGTTGTGTTGTGTGTGTGTGTGTAAAACAATCCTACCAGTAAATAGTTTCCCACCCCCCCTGAACCCCCCCTCCCCTTTCAGGGTGGGGGGCCTTTCCTGTCCCCTGATAATAAAAAAGTGGGGAGATTCATTATATAAAAAAATACAATATATATAGAAAAATTATAATTATATAATCATATTATACAAAACATACAACATACATACATTACATACATTACATTACATACATAACACAGGTTGAAGACCCACCCCGAGAGCACAACCCAGTAATGATTTTGGAACCCCCCTCCCCCCCTCCCCCCTTAGGGTGGGGCTTTTTTTCCCTAAATTTCCCTAGGAGGTCCCCATAATATAAATGGTCATAATTAAACAGAGGTTGAGACTTGGAGTTAAAGTGCATCACACCCTAGTGGATAACTTGGACACCCTCTCCCCCCATTAAGTGGCGGGTCCCTGCTTCCTGTCTGAATTATATGGGTGTCATAAAATGGGGCCACATACAGGTGAAGAACCAATAGTACAACCCTGGCTTAGTGGAATGTACCTGAACCCCACACCCCTTAATTTGGCCGGGGTTTCCTGTCCCCCCTGGATTTGTTATGTTGTCACACTAGTGGCCACATATACCCAGGGCATGGAGAAAACGAAGAGGGCAATATCCACTAGAGATTGTTCCTGAACCCCCTCCCCCCCCAGGGAGGGGGCATATTCCCCCCCCCCCTATAATTAAAGCCGATCAATGTTTAAATACATCCCGAATTTTGGTTTCTAAATAAGATTACAATTTTGGGAAGATTGGTAAAGGTGTGGTGATCCTGCAGCAGAAAAAAACCAGCCGAGGCCAAAAGTTTTCCAGAAGGTCTCTGTCCGCCCCCCCCACCCCTTGTAAATAAGGATCCTCTTCCTCCCTGAGTCTTGGACACCTAAACCCCCTCCATTTTTTCCCTAGAAACCCTTGAGCACCATCCAAGCCTCATCCCGGACGCCCCGGAAGCTCAATCCCCACGACTTTCCTTGGTCCCCCCCAATGAGAAGGGAATTTTTCCAGCTGCAAGGAAGGGAAACGCACCTTTCCATGATGCCTGGATTTCCCCCATGCCTTGAAAACCAGGTAACAAGCGGACCTCCTGGAAACTTCTTCCTGCCCACGTCTGAACCGTTTCCCATTGGGTCCCCAAAGCAGGGAGGGAAGGTGGGCGGGGAACTAAAAAGAAATAAAAATGGTCCCTCCTGGAAGTTCCATCCTTTAAGATTATTTTGTTTTTTTTTTTTCCTGATTATTTTTCTTTAAGTGTTTGGTTGGCCAAGGGTGCCACCCCCCCCTTACACCCCCCTTCCCAACCTGTAGAAATGGGTGGCCCCACCTTCCAGGTCCCGACTGGGTTAACGGCGGCAACTGAACGCAGTGAACAGGGGGGCGGCCCCATTATCATACCACCTTTGGTAAGGCCCATTTGGATTTGTCTGCACTTTAAACATAGTATATACAGTGAGTGGTTAACCTCGGTCTCCCTGCATTCCCTCCCTCCCCCCCCAGGACCGGCGCTCCTGGACTATCCTGAAGGTACCTGTAATAGACCCCAGGGTTTCCAGACCTTCGGGGAACCCAAATTCCCTACAGCTGGTCATCCCGTGGGAGCCCTTATTATTTAACAAGGTTGGGGGGGGTGGAGAAACCTGCCCTCCCTACATTTATACTGCCCACCCTGCGGATCCACTCCTACCCCCGTCCCAATTCTTCCCTGCCCCGCATCATCTCCTTATACCCTAAAAGTCCTTAATCGTCCCATACCTACTCCTAAGACCTAAAATAGTATCCTAAACACACGGCCATCTCCTACCACACCCTCCACCACACTACCTACCCCACCACTGCCCGGGGACTACCACCTACCACCCACAAACTCACAACGCAGCCCAACTACATCACGCAACCCCGGACACTCCTCACCCCACCGTCCACCCTTCCAACACCACACATTCTAACCCTTCGACGTGTCCTAACGCACTACCCTCCCTACCCCCCCCGGTTCCATTCTCCTAGCGTTCCATTCCCTACTGACTGCGCCTCTGCCGAGCACTGTCCGCATCTTTCTCCTGCCGGATCACCTACCCACGTTCCATTCTCCTGCACCGGTAAAATACTCCTAACCCCCCGTACCAATTTCCTACTGCCCCGTATTCTCCTACCCCCGTCCATTTCCTACCCTGCCCGCCAAATCTCCCCTACCCCCACTTCCATATTCTACCTGCCCCGCCATCTCCTAACCCCCCCGTTACCCATTCCTCCCTGGCCCGGAAGTCTCCTCTACCCCCCCGTTCCCCCCCCCATTCTCCCTGCCGGACTCTCCTGACCCCCCGTTCCATTTTCCTAACTGGCCCGCGGAATCTCCATACCCCCCGTCCCCCCAATTCTTCCAAAACTGCCCCGCAGAAATCCTCCTAACCCCCCGTCCATTCTCCTGGAAGGCGTAATTTCCGTGTGATTCTCCTGGCCCCGCATCGTCCTAACCTTTGCTCGCTGGCCCGGATCTCCCTACCCCCCGTCCCATTCTACTCCCGATCTCCTACCTCCCGTCCATCTACTAGCCAGCATCTCCTACCCGCCCGTCCATTCTCCTCACCCGCATCTCTTCCTACTGGCCCGGATCCCTCCTACCCCCCCCGTTCCCCCATTCTCCCCTTGCCCAGGATCTCCCTAACCCCCCCCCGTCCCCATGATCTACCTACTGCCCGGAAAAATTCTCCCTTTACCCCCTACCCCTCCATTCCTACGTCTCGATTGTCTACCTGCCCCGACGCATCTCCCCTACCCCTGCCCGGATCACATTCTACCTGCCCGTCCATTTCGCTATCTTCCCCGCAACTCCTACCCCACCTACCATTCTACTGCCCGTCCATTCTCTACCCCCTCCGTTCCAATCTCTCCTCCCGCCCAGGATCGTCCTTACCCCCCCCCGGTCCAATCTACTTGCACCGCCCCAATCCTCCGACCCCCCCGTCCCATTAACTCCAGGCCCCTCATCTCCTACCCCACCGACCAATCCCTGCCCGCATCCTACCCTACCCCCCCCGTCCATTTCTCCCTGCCCCCGGCCATCTCCCTAACCCCCCGTCCATTCCCCCCCCCTGACCCCCGCAATCTCCTACCCCCCGTCCATTCCTCCCCTGCCCGCCATCTATCTCCTACCCCCCCGTCCCATTCCCCCCCATCCTGCCCCGCCTTCTCCCTAACCCACCCGTCCCCCATTCCTCCTGGCCCCGACATCTCCCTACCCCCCGTCCCATTCTCTCCTGCCCCCCCCGCCAATCCTCCCCCTACCCCCCGTTTCATCCATTCCTCCCTGGCCCGCTCATCTTCCTACCACCCCCCCCCCCCGACCAATCCCCCTCCTGCCCGCCGCATCTCCTCACCCCCCCGTCCCCATTGCTCCTCCGCCCGCATCTCCTACCCCCCCGTCCATTCTCCCAAAGCCCCCGCAAACTCCTAAACCCCCCGGTTCCATATTTCTCCTGCCTGGGAAATACCTCCTTACCCCCCCCCCCCGTACCCCATTATTCCTCCTGCCCCCCGGATTCCTCCTTTACCCCCCCCGTCCATTCCAACTGCCCCCCCCCCCCCCCATCCTCCCTTTCCCCCCCCTTTTATTTATACACAAGCCCCCCGCGCTCCCAGTGGGCTCATACCCTCCCTCCCAATGCCAACCTGATCCAATGGGTGGCATGTTCCCCACTGCCCCCTCCAGACAAAAGGCTTTAAAGGGAAAACCGTGTCATCTTGGCAAAGAGAGGGATTGGCTGGGTGGGTCCCCCCATGTTTATCAACCCCCCTGGGAATTCCTCAGCTTCACTTCTGAGTCCAACTGATTTAGAAAAAGTTATGCCAAGCGAGGGGTGCATTTAGAGCCAAATGAAACTTTTTTGAATTTGGGGAAAACTGGGAATGAGAATGATGAAAGAAAATGGGAGCACGGGCAAACCCTTTTAGCCCAAGTTCCACAAATTGTGCGCAACAACAGACAATGTGGGGGCCGATCACACATGCGATGGTCCTGTTGGCAATGCGAGTTTCAGCCATTAAACAGGTTGTTTAATGGCTGAAAACATTTGGCCAAATTGAAATTTGCCCCCCACAAAAAAAAATGTTGGGGCAGGGACACCTGGGGTGGGGTCCCATTTTATTCATTGTCAAATTTGGACCACCCCACAGCGGTTTTTCGCAGAGGGCAGTGGTGAAAAACTGCCCCCCTGCCAGAGGAGAATTGACGGGAAACTGGCCTCCGCTGTAAATTGGGGCCCCCTGGTCCTTCCCAGGCCTAGCGCCACAAGAGTTTGAAACCTGGGGGCCTTTAGATAGAACCGGTCCCCCCCTTTAACCCCATTCACACCCCGGGTAAAAACAAATGTATTTCAATGTATCCTTTTGTTGCCTTCACTGGCCTGCCAAGCCCCAAGTCCCACCCCCTGAGTACAGGGATCTGTGGGTCAGGAGTGGGGTGTATTTGGTGGGTGTTGGGAATGAATCCCTCTTATTCTGGTGCTTGTAGAATGCAAAACTTGAACCTGAACATGCATTCCTGAATTGGGGCTCCTATCTATATCCCAATCCTCCCCTCTCCTCTCCCCTCCCTCCTTCCTTCTCTCCTCCTCCTCTCTCTCTCTCCTCTCCTCTCTCCTCTCTCCTCTCCCCTCTCCTCCCCTCTCTCTCCTCTCCTCTCCTCTCCCTCTCCCTCCCTCTCTCCCTCTCTCCTCCTCTCCTCTCCCCCCTCTCTCTATCCTCCTCTCTCCCTCCTCCTCCCTCCTCCCCTCCCTCTCTCTCTCTCCCTCCCCCTCCTCTCTCCTCCCTCCCTCTCCCCTCTCCTCCCCCCTTCTCTCCTCCCTTCTCCTCCCCCTCCCTCTCCTCCTCCCCCCTCCTCTCCCTTCCTCTCCCCCCTTCCCCTCCCTCTCCTCTCCCTCTCCTCCTCCTTCCTCCCTTCCCCTCTCTTCTCTCCCTCTCTCCTCTCTCTCTCTCTCCCCTCTCCTCCCTCCCCTTCTCTCTCTCTCTCCTCTCTCTCTCTCTCTCCTCCCCTCCCCTCCTCCTCTCTCCCCCCTCTCTCTTCTCCCTCCCCCCCCCCTCCCCTCTCCTCTCCTCTCTCTCTCTCCTCTCCTCCTCTCTCTCTCCCTCCTCTCTCTCTCTCTCCTCTCTCCTCCTCTCTCTCCTCCTCCTCCCTTCTCCTCTCTCTCTCTCCCCCTCCTCCTCTCTCTCTCTCCCCCTCCCCCCCTCCCTCCCTCCTCCCCCTCTCTCCCTCCCTCTCCTCTCCTCTCTCTCCCTCTCCTCCCTCTCTCTCTCCTCTCTCCCTCTCTCTCTCCCTCCCTCTCCCCTCCTCTCCCCCTTCCCCCTCCTCCTCCTTCTCTCTCTCTCTCCTCTCTCCCCTCTCTCTCTCCTCCCCTTCCCTCTCTCTCCCTTCCCCCCCTTCTCTCCCTCCTCTCTCTCTCCCCTCTCTCCTCCCTCCCTCCTCCCCCCTCCCCTCTCTCCCCCTCTCTCTCTTCTCTCTCTCCTCTCCCCCCCTCTCTCTCCTCCCCCTCCTCTCTTCTCTCTCCCCCCCCCCCTCCTCTCTCCCTCCTCTCTCCCCCCTCTCTCCCTCCTCTCTCCTCTCTCCCTCTCTCTCTCTCCCTCCCCCCCCTCCTCTCCCCCCTCTCCTCTCTCCCCTCCCCCCCTCCCTCCCCCTCCCCCTCCTCCCTCCTCCCCCCTCTCTCTCCTCCCCTCTCCCTCCCTCCCTCCCCCCCCCCTCTCTCTCCCCTCCCCTCTCCCCCTCTCTCTCCCTCCCCCCCCTCTCTCTCTCCTCTTCTCTCTCCCTCCCCCCCCCCTCTCTCTCCTCCCCTCTCCCCCCCCCCTCTCCCCCCCCCCTTCCCCCCTCCTCTCCTCCCCCCCCCCCTTCTCTCCCCCTCCTCTTCCCTCCCCTCTCCCTCTCTCCCCTCTCTCTCTCCCTCTCTCCCTCCTCCCTCCTCCCCCCCTCCTCTCTCCTCCCCCCTCTCCCCCTCTCCTCTCTCCTCCCTCTCTTCCCCCTCTCTCTCTCTCTCTCTCCCCCTCTCCTCCCCTCTCTCTCTCCT
The DNA here is from genome assembly GCA_028564925.1 of Lithobates sylvaticus. Taxonomy (NCBI): domain Eukaryota; kingdom Metazoa; phylum Chordata; class Amphibia; order Anura; family Ranidae; genus Lithobates; species Lithobates sylvaticus. The sequence continues at coordinate 191,735,627 of CM053034.1, forward strand.
TCCCCCCCTCCCCCTCCTCTCCCTCCCTCCCCCCTCCCCCCCCCTCCTCTCTCTTCTCTCTCTCCCCCCCTCTCCTCCTCCTTCCCTCTCCTCCTCCCTCCTCCTCCCTCCCTCCTCTCCCTCCCCTCCTCCCCCTCCCTCTCCTCTCCCTCCCTCTCCTCTCTCTCTCCCCCCCCCTCTCCTCCCCCTCCTCTCTCTCTCCTTCTCCCCTCTCTCCTCTCTCCTCTCTCCTCCTCTCTCTCTCCTCTCCTCCTCTCCCCCCCTCCCCCCTCCCCCCCTCCTCCCCCTCCCTCCCTCCTCCCCCTCCCCCTCCCCTCTCTCTCCTCTCCCCCCTCCCTCCTCTCCTCTCCCCCCTCCTCTCTCCCTCCTCTCCCTCCCCTCCTCCCCTCCTCCCTCCTCCTCCCCTCCTCTCTCTCCCTCCCCTCTCTCCCTCCCCCCCCCTCCCTCTCTTCTTTCTCTCTCCCCCTCTTCCCCTCCCTCTCCTCCCTCCTCCTCTCCTCTCTCCTCCCCCTCTTCCCTCTCCTCTCCTCCCCTTCCCCCCCCTCCCTCTCTCTCCCCCTCTCTCTCTCCCTCTCCCCCTCCCCTCCCTCCCTCCCTCCTCTCCTCTCTCCCCCCTCCCCCTCCCCCTCTCCTCCTCCTCCCTCCCTCTCTTCCCCTCTTTCCTCCTCTCCCTTTCCCCCCCTCCCTCCCTCTCTCTCTCCCTCCCCCCCCCTTCTCTCTCTCTCCCCCCCCTCCCCTCCCCCCTCTCCCCCCTTCCCCCCCCTCTCTCTCTCTCCTCCCCCTCCCTCCCCCCTCCTCCCTCCCCCCCCTCCCCCCCCCCCTCTCTCCCCCCTCCTCTCCCTCCCTCTCTCCCTCCTCCCCCCTCCCTCCCCTCCCTCTCCCTCCTCCCCCCCTCTCCCCCCTCCCCTCCTCCCTCCCCTCCCCTCCTCTCCCCCTCTTCCTCTCTCCCTCCCCTCTCCCTCCTCCCTCCCCCCTCCCTCCCCTCCCTCCCCCCTCCCCCCTCTCCCCCCCCCCCCCCCCTCCCCTTCCCTCTCCCTCCCCTCCCCTCCCCCTCCCCCCTCCCTCTCCCTCCCCTCCCCCTCTCCCTCCCCCCCCCCCCTCTCCTCCCTCCTCCCCTTCCTCCCCCTCTTCCTCTCCTCTCCCCCCCCCTCTCCCCCCCCTCTCTCCCCCCCCCCCCCTCTCCCTCTCCCCCTCCCCCTCCCCTCCCCCCCCCACCCCCCCCCCCCCCCCCCCCCCCCCCCCCCCCCCCCCTCCCCCCCCCCCCCCCCCCCCCCCCCCCCCCCCCCCCCCCCCTCCTCCCCTCCCCCTCCCCCTCCCCCCCCCCCCCTTCCCCCCTCCTCCCCCCCCTCCTCCCCTCCCCCCCCCCTCTCTCCCCTCCCCCCCCCCCTCTCCCCCCCTCCTCCCCTCTCCTCCCTCTCTCCTCTCCCCCCCCCCCCCCCTCCCCCCCCCCCCCCCCTCCTCTCCCCCTCCCTCTCCCTCCCCCCCCCCCCCCCCCTCTCTCCCCCCTCCCCCTCCCCCCCCCTCCCCCCCCCCCTCCCCCCCCCCCCTCCTCCCCCCCCCCCCCCCCCTCCCCCCCCCCCCCCCCTCCCCCCTCTCCCCCCCTCTCCCCTCCCTCCTCCCCTCCCCTTCCCCCCCCCCCCCTCCCCCCCCTCTCCCCCCCCCCCCCCCCTCCCCCCCCCCCCCCCCCCCCCCTCTCCCCTCCCTCCCTCTCCCCTCCCCCCCCCCCCCCCTCCTCTCCCCCCCCCCCCCTCCCCCCCCCCCCCCCCCCCCCTCCTCCCCTCTCTCCCCCCCCTCCTCCCCCCTCCCCCTCCCCCCTCCCTCCCCCCCCCCCTCCCCCCTCCTCCCTCCCTCTCCTCCCTCCCCCCCCCCCCCCCCCCCCCCCCCCCCCCCCCCCTCCCCCCCCCCCCCCCCCCCCCCCCCCTCCCCCCCCCCTCCCCCCCCCCTTCCCCCCCACTCTCCCCCCCCTCCCCCCCCCCCCCTCCCCCCCCCCCTCCCCCCCCTCCCCTCCCCCCTCCCCCCCCCCCTCCTTCCCCCCCCCCCTCCCCCCCCTCCCCCTCCCCCTCCCCCCCCTCCCCCCCCCCCCCCCCCCCCCCCCCCCTCCCCTCTCCCCCCCCCCCCCCCCCCCCCCCCCCCCCCCCCCCCCCCCCTCTCCCCCCCTCCCCCCCCCCCTCCCCCCCCTCCCTCCCCCCCCCCTCCCTCTCCCCTCCCCCCCCCCCCCCCCCCCCCCCCCCCCCCCCTCTCCTCCCTCCCCCCTCTCTCCCCCCTCCCCCCCTCCCCCTCCCTCCCCCCCCCCCCCCCCCGCCGCCCCCCCCCCCCTCCCCCCCCCCCCCCCCCCCCCCCCCCCCCCCCCCCCCCCCCCCCCCCCCCCCCCCCCCCCCCCCCCCCCCCCCCTCCCCTCCTCCCCCCCCCCCCCCCCCCCCCCCCCCCCCCTCCCCCCCCCCCCCCCCCCCCCCCCCCCCCCCCCCCCCCCCCCCCCCCCCCCCCCCCCCCCCCCCCCCCCCCCCCCCCCCCCCCCCCCCTCCCCCCCCCCCCCCCCCCCCCCCCCCCCCCCCCCCCCCTCCCCCCCCCCCCCCCCCCCCCCCCCCCCCTCCCCCCCCCCCTCCCCCCCCCCCCCCCCCCCTCCCCCCCCCCCCCCCCCCCCCCCCCCCCCCCCCCCCCCCTCCCCCTCCCCCCCCCCCCCCCCCCCCCCCCCCCCCCCCCCCCCCCCCCCCCCTCCCCTCCCCCCCTCCCCCCCTCCCCCCCTCCCCCCTCCCCCCCCCCCCCCCCCCCCCCCCCCCCTCCCCTCCCCCCCCCCCCCTTCTCCCCCCCCCCCCCCTCCCCCTCTCCTCCTCCCCCCCCCCCCCCCCCCCCCCCCCCCCCCCCCCCCCCCCCCTGTCTCCCCCCCCCCCCCCCCTCCCCCCCCCCCCCCCCCCCCCCCCCCCCCCCCCCCCCCCCCTCCCCCCCCCCCCCCCCCCCCCCCCCCCCCCCCCCCCCCCCCCCCCCCCCCCCCCCCCCCCCCCCCCCCCCCCCCCCCCCCCCCCCCCCCCCCCTCCCCCCCCTCCCCCTCCCTCCCCCCCCCCCCCCCCCCCCCCCCCCCCCCCTCCCCCCCCCCCCTCCTCCCTCTCCCCCCCCCTCCCCTCCCCCCCCCCTCCCCTCCCCCCCCCCCCCCCCCCCTCCTCCCCCCTCCCCCCCCCCCCCCCCCCCCCCCCCCCCCTCCCCTCTCTCCTCTCTCTCTCCTCCCCTCTCCTCTCTCCTCTCTCCTCTCTCCTCCCCCTCCCTCTCTCTCCCCCCCTCTCTCCTCTCCCTCCTCCCCCCCTCCTCTCTCCCTCTTCTCCCTCCTCCCCCCCCTCCCCCCTCTCCTCCTCCCTCCCCCCCTCTCTCTCTCTCTCCTCTCCTCCCTCTCTCTCTCCTCTCTCTCTCTCTCTCTCCCTCTCCCCCCCCTCTCTCTCTCTCCCTCTCTCCTCTCCTCCCCTCCCTCTCTCCTCTCTCTCTCTCTCTCTCCCCCCCTCTCTCTCTCTCTCTCTCTCCCTCCCCCTCTCTCTCCCTCCTCTCCCCCCCCCCTCCTCTCCTCCCCCCCCTCTCTCCCTCTCCCTCCCTCCCTCCTCTCCCTCCCCCTCCCTCCCTCCCTCTCTCCCTCCCCTCCTCCCCCCCTCTCCCTCTCTCCCTCCCCCCCCCCCTCCCTCCCTCTCTCCCTGTCCCTCCCCCTCTCTCTCCTCTCTCTGCCCTCCCCCCCCCTCCTCTCTCTTTTCCATCAGGTGTGTCATGCCAATCCCTCAGAGCGAGCCCGCTTCATCCGCTGTATCTACAACCTCCTCCAGTCCTCCAGTCCTGCTGTGAAATACGAAGCAGCCGGGACATTGGTCACTCTGTCCAGCGCTCCCACCGCTATCAAGGTAAACCCCCAAATAACTACAGAGTTCAGGAGCAAGTCAGTTCCATTTAGATATCCACAGACATTTTATAAGTCACGTTTTGTGTTTCCATTGATGCTGAGTGACCTCAGTTTGCAGCTCTCTAAATCGCAGAATATTAAGGGTTTTCCTTTTTAGTTTAATAATTCATTTTTTAAACTTTGGTAAAGAAAAGTTGTAAAGGGGGAAATGTGAGATGAAAGGAAGATAGAAAATCTCCTTCACTTCCTGTTTTGGTGCCGCCTGTTGAGAAAATGCAGGGAAGTGAACACGGATGGCAATAAGAGACGGACTGCAGTGCTCCTTCTCCGATGGATTGTTCTGCAGCACAAGTGTCTCACTATAACTGCCTTTTTTGACACTTGTATTTAGTTTCATGTTTTGGCTTCTTTTACCCCTTCCTATTGGCTCAGCACTATAATGGCAAATTGCTGTCTACAACCCCTTTCACACTGAGGCAGTTTTTAGGTGTTTTAGCGCTAGAAATAATGCCTGTAAAGCACCTGAAAACCGCCTGCCATTCATTACAATGGGTGCTTTCACACCCAGGTAGCGTGCTTGCGAGACGTTTGGAAAAGTCCTGCAAGGAGCATCTTTGGATTGGGAGCACTGTATATAGCGCTCCCAAAACGCCCTGCCCATTGCAATGAATGGGCAGCGCTTCAGAAGCACCGCAACACAGGAGTTTTTAACCCCCCTTTGGCGTTACAAGCACCCCCGCTAGCAGCTGAAAAGCCCCGCTTAAACAAGCAGCGCTAACGTGGCCGCGGCCCCAGTGTGACATTTGGTTGGGTGGCTGTTGCTGGCTCTCGGGTTGGGTGGCTGTTGCTGGCTCTCGGGTTGGGTGGCTGTTGCTGGCTCTCGGGTTGGGTGGCTGTTGCTGGCTCTCGGGTTGGGTGGCTGTTGCTGGCTCTCGGGTTGGGTGGCTGTTGCTGGCTCTCGGGTTGGGTGGCTGTTGCTGGCTCTCGGGTTGGGTGGCTGTTGCTGGCTCTCGGGTTGGGTGGCTGTTGCTGGCTCTCGGGTTGGGTGGCTGTTGCTGGCTCTCGGGTTGGGTGGCTGTTGCTGGCTCTCGGGTTGGGTGGCTGTTGCTGGCTCTCGGGTTGGGTGGCTGTTGCTGGCTCTCGGGTTAGGTGGCTGACTTTCGGGTTGGGTGGCTGACTCTCGGGTTGGGTGGCTGACTCTCGGGTTGGGTGGCTGACTCTCGGGTTGGGTGGCTGACTCTCGGGTTGGGTGGCTGACTCTCGGGTTGGGTGGCTGACTCTCGGGTTGGGTGGCTGACTCTCGGGTTGGGTGGCTGACTCTCGGGTTGGGTGGCTGACTCTCGGGTTGGGTGGCTGACTCTCGGGTTGGGTGGCTGACTCTCGGGTTGGGTGGCTGGCTCTCGGGTTGGGTGGCTGACTCTCGGGTTGGGCGGCTGTCGCTGACTCTCGGGTTGGGTGGCTGACTCTCGGGTTGGGTGGCTGGCTCTCGGGTTGGGTGGCTGACTCTCGGGTTGGGCGGCTGTCGCTGACTCACAGGTTGGGTGGCTGTCGCTTGGTTGGGTCGCTGACTCTCGGGTTGGGCGGCTGTCGCTGACTCTTGGGTTGGGTGGCTGTCGCTGACTCTTGGGTTGGGTGGCTGTCGCTGACTCTTGGGTTGGGTGGCTGTCGCTGACTCTTGGGTTGGGTGGCTATCGCTGACTCTAGGGTTGGGTGGCTGTCGCTTGGTTGGGTGGCTGACTCTCGGGTTGGGTGGCTGTCGCTGACTCTAGGGTTGGGTGGCTGTCGCTTGGTTGGGTGGCTGACTCTCGGGTTGGGTGGCTGACTCTCGGGTTGGGTGGCTGTCGCTGACTCTCGGGTTGGGTGGCTGTCGCTTGGTTGGGTGGCTGACTCTCAGGTTGGGTGGCTGTCGCTTGGTTGGGTCGCTGACTCTCGGGTTAGGCGGATGTTGCTCGGTTGGGTGGCTGTCGCTCGGGTTGGGTGGCTGTCGCTGACTCTAGGGTTGGGTGGCTGTCGCTGACTCTAGGGTTGGGTGGCTGTCGCTGACTCTAGGGTTGGGTGGCTGTCGCTGACTCTAGGGTTGGGTGGCTGTCGCTGACTCTCGGGTTGGGTGGCTGTCGCTTGGTTGGGTCGCTGACTCTCAGGTTGGGTGGCTGTCGCTTGGTTGGGTCGCTGACTCTCGGGTTGGGCGGATGTTGCTCGGTTGGGTGGCTGTCGCTGACTCTAGGGTTGGGTGGCTGTCGCTGACTCTAGGGTTGGGTGGCTGTCGCTGACTCTAGGGTTGGGTGGCTGTCGCTGACTCTAGGGTTGGGTGGCTGTCGCTGACTCTCGGGTTGGGTGGCTGTCGCTGACTCTCGGGTTGGGTGGCTGTCGCTGACTCTCGGGTTGGGTGGCTGTCGCTGACTCTCGGGTTGGGTGGCTGTCGCTGACTCTCGGGTTGGGTGGCTGTCGCTGACTCTCGGGTTGGGTGGCTGTCGCTGACTCTAGGGTTGGGTGGCTGTCGCTGACTCTCGGGTTGGGTGGCTGTCGCTGACTCTCGGGTTGGGTGGCTGTCGCTGACTCTCGGGTTGGGTGGCTGTCGCTGACTCTCGGGTTGGGTGGCTGTCGCTGACTCTCGGGTTGGGTGGCTGTCGCTGACTCTCGGGTTGGGTGGCTGACTCTCAGGTTGGGTGGCTGTTGCTTGGTTGGGTCGCTGACTCTCGGGTTGGGCGGATGTTGCTCGGTTGGGTGGCTGTCGCTCGGGTTGGGTGGCTGACTCTCGGGTTGGGTGGCTGTCGCTCGGGTTGGGTGGCTGTCGCTCGGGTTGGGTGGCTGTCGCTCGGGTTGGGTGGCTGTCGCTCGGGTTGGGTGGCTGGCTCTTGGGTTGGGTGGCTGGCTCTTGGGTTGGGTGGCTGGCTCTTGGGTTGGGTGGCTGGCTCTTGGGTTGGGTGGCTGGCTCTTGGGTTGGGTGGCTGGCTCTTGGGTTGGGTGGCTGGCTCTTGGGTTGGGTGGCTGGCTCTCGGGTTGGGTGGCTGGCTCTCGGGTTGGGTGGATGGCTCTCGGGTTGGTCGGCTGTCGCCGACTCTCGGGTTGGGTCACTCCTTTGTCTCACTTGAGTCACTAGCTGTCTCTTGTCCTCAGGCTGCTGCTCAGTGCTACATCGATCTAATCATTAAGGAGAGCGACAACAATGTCAAACTTATCGTTTTGGATCGTCTGATAGAACTGAAGGACCATCCCTCCCATGAGCGCGTCCTGCAGGTGGGTTCTCATGTTTTGAACGATGAGCATGCTGCAGTTGGAAGTCGGATTCCTATTCTGGTTTGGTGATCACATATGTGCTGGGTGTTCATATGGTTCAGTTTCCACTCTTCTCTCTCTCCCAGGATCTGGTGATGGACATCTTGAGGGTCCTCACCACACCGGATCTGGAAGTTCGCAAGAAAACTCTACAGCTGGCTCTGGATTTGGTGTCCTCCCGGAACGTTGAAGAGGTGGGGCCCTTCGTTGTCTGGAGAGTCTCTGGAGTGTCTTCATGGAGGTTTGGAGGTCTCATGGTTGTCCCGTTCTTTTTGTAGCTGGTGATCGTCCTGAAGAAGGAAGTCATAAAGACAAACAACGTGACGGAACACGAAGACACAGACAAGTACAGGCAGCTTCTGGTGCGTACTCTCCACTCCTGCAGCGTCAGATTCCCGGATATGGCTGCTAACGTCATCCCGGTGGTAGGTACCACATTCACAGTCCTCAGTCGGGTGTGGGCAGGGATTGCGCTATTTGCCTTTTTATGTAATTAGGGGCGAAAGTGACACTGTTGCCTCATAACCAGGCTCCGTCTTCCCAAGTTTATGTGGGGTGCAGCAGTTTCCCCCCAAAAGTTAAAACCTTGTGATATGTTAGTGGGTTTACCATCCACACTCACCCTCCTGTGTGTCTGGATTATCGTGGTGGGGGTCACTGACCCTCCTGTGTGTCTGGATGATGGTGGTGGGGACACTGACCCTCCTGTGTGCCTGGATGATGGTGGTGGGGGGACACTGACCCTCCTGTGTGTCTGGATGATCGTGGTGGGGACACTGACCCTCCGGTGTGTCTGGATGATGGTGGTGGGGGACACTGACCCTCCTGTGTGTCTGGATGATGGTGGTGGGGGACACTGACCCTCCTGTGTGTCTGGATGATGATGGTGGTGGGGGGACACTGACCCTCCTGTGTGTCTAGATGATGGTGGTGGGGACACTGACCCTCCGGTGTGTCTGGATGATTGTGGTGGGGGACACTGACCCTCCGGTGTGTCTGGATGATGGTGGTGGGGACACTGACCCTCCTGTGTGTCTGGATGATGATGGTGGTGGGGGGACACTGACCCTCCTGTGTGTCTGGATGATGATGGTGGGGACACTGACCCTCCTGTGTGTCTGGATGATGGTGGTGGGGACACTGACCCTCCTGTGTGTCTGGATGATGGTGGTGGGGACACTGACCCTCCTGTGTTTCTGGATGGTGGTGGTGGGGGGGACACTGACCCTCCTGTGTGTCTGGATGATGGTGGTGGGGGACACTGACCCTCCTGTGTGTCTGGATGATGGTGGTGGGGGACACTGACCCTCCTGTGTGTCTGGATGATGGTGGTGGGGGGACACTGACCCTCCTGTGTGTCTGGATGATGGTGGTGGGGGACACTGACCCTCCTGTGTGTCTGGATGATGGTGGGGGGGACACTGACCCTCCTGTGTGTCTGGATGATGGTGGTGGGGGACACTGACCCTCCGGTGTGTCTGGATGATGGTGGTGGGGGACACTCACCCTCCTGTGTGTCTGGATGATGGTGGTGGGGGACACTCACCCTCCTGTGTGTCTGGATGATGGTGGTGGGGGACACTGACCCTCCTGTGTGTCTGGATGATCGTTGGGGGGACACTGACCCTCCTGTGTGTCTGGATGATCGTTGGGGGGACACTGACCCTCCTGTGTGTCTGGATGATCGTTGGGGGGACACTGACCCTCCTGTGTGTCTGGATGATGGTGGTGGGGACACTGACCCTCCGGTGTTTCTGGATGATCGTTGGGGGGACACTGACCCTCCTGTGTGTCTGGATGATCGTTGGGGGGACACTGACCCTCCTGTGTGTCTGGATGATGGTGGTGGGGACACTGACCCTCCTGTGTGTCTGGATGATGGTGGTGGGGGACACTGACCCTCCGGTGTTTCTGGATGATCGTTGGGGGGACACTGACCCTCCTGTGTGTCTGGATGATCGTTGGGGGGACACTGACCCTCCTGTGTGTCTGGATGATGGTGGTGGGGGACACTGACCCTCCTGTGTGTCTGGATGATGGTGGTGGGGACACTGACCCTCCTGTGTGTCTGGATGATGGTGGTGGGGACACTGACCCTCCGGTGTGTCTGGATGATGGTGGTGGGGACACTGACCCTCCTGTGTGTCTGGATGATGATGGTGGTGGGGACACTGACCCTCCTGTGTGTCTGGATGATGATGGTGGGGACACTGACCCTCCTGTGTGTCTGGATGATGGTGGTGGGGACACTGACCCTCCTGTGTGTCTGGATGATGGTGGTGGGGGACACTGACCCTCCTGTGTGTCTGGATGATGGTGGTGGGGGACACTGACCCTCCTGTGTGTCTGGATGATGGTGGTGGGGGACACTGACCCTCCTGTGTGTCTGGATGATGGTGGTGGGGGACACTGACCCTCCTGTGTGTCTGGATGATGGTGGTGGGGGACACTGACCCTCCTATGTGTCTGGATGATGGTGGTGGGGGACACTGACCCTCCTGTGTGTCTGGATGATGGTGGTGGGGGACACTGACCCTCCTGTGTGTCTGGATGATGGTGGTGGGGGACACTCACCCTCCTGTGTGTCTGGATGATGGTGGTGGGGGACACTGACCCTCCTGTGTGTCTGGATGATGGTGGTGGGGGACACTCACCCTCCTGTGTGTCTGGATGATGGTGGTGGGGGACACTCACCCTCCTGTGTGTCTGGATGATGGTGGTGGGGACACTGACCCTCCTGTGTGTCTGGATGATCGTTGGGGGGACACTGACCCTCCTGTGTGTCTGGATGATGGTGGTGAGGACACTGACCCTCCTGTGTGTCTGGATGATGGTGGTGGGGACCCTGACCCTCCTGTGTGTCTGGATGATGGTGGTGGGGACACTGACCCTCCTGTGTGTCTGGATGATCGTTGGGGGGACACTGACCCTCCTGTGTGTCTGGATGATGGTGGTGGGGGGACACTGACCCTCCTGTGTGTCTGGATGATGATGGTGGGGACACTGACCCTCCTGTGTGTCTGGATGATGGTGGTGGGGACACTGACCCTCCTGTGTGTCTGGATGATGGTGGTGGGGGACACTGACCCTCCGGTGTGTCTGGATGATGGTGGTGGGGACACTGACCCTCCTGTGTGTCTGGATGACCGTGGTGGGGGACACTGACCCTCCTGTGTGTCTGGATGACCGTGGTGGGGGACACTGACCCTCCTGTGTGTCTGGATGATGGTGGTGGGGGACACTGACCCTCCTGTGTGTCTGGATGATGGTGGTGGGAGACACTGACCCTCCTGTGTGTCTGGATGATCATTTTCTTCCTGAGTAATCCTCTCCTCTTTAATATTTTGCAGCTGATGGAATTCCTGAGTGACAGTAATGAGGCCGCAGCTGCCGATGTCCTGGAGTTTGTTCGGGAGGCCGTTCAGCGATTCGATAATTTACGAACACTAATAGTGGAGAAAATGCTGGAAGTTTTCCACGCCATAAAGACAGTCAAGTAAGTGAAAAGCCATTGATAGTGGATTAGGGGGGACTCGGTGTTCTCACACGTTTCCTTCTTATAATCCCCAGACATTGCAAAGGGTTCTCGATCGCTTCGTCACTGAAAATAACATATTCTCCAAATATTGAAAATTTATAAAATGTTTAACCACTTAACAACTTTTTTTTTTTTTTTCTGACTCGGTTTGCGAGTGTTGTCTCGCAAAACAAGCAGAATTTAAGCTAATGGGGTGTGCAGTACCGCGTTTGGCCAGAGGTGTGGGGGCGCTGGTGACACTCGGAACGGTTCGGAGCCGTTCGGAATCACTCAGAAATGCTCAGTTTCCGAGTTCAGCCGAGCTGTCCCAGAGTATTTCCGAGGCTCTTCCACCTAGAGAATAAAATGGTTGCAATTTTTTTTATGTCACACGGTATTTGCACAGCGGTTTAAAAAAAAAATACAATTTTCATGCAAGAAAACGCAATATATAACCCAATCTTTTCGTAAAATATAAAAAATTTTACGCCGCGTAAATCGATACCTAACAACATGTCACGCTTTAAAATTGCGCATGATCATGGAATGGCGACAAAAATTACGGTACTTAAAAATCTCTGTAGGTGACGCTTTTAAAATGTTTAGAGTAGCTCTAGAATTATTGCTTTCGCTATAACTATCGTAGTGATACGTCATATTCCTGCATGGTCCAAACACCATTTACATATGTGTGCGTGACCTACGTATGCGGTCACTTCTGTGCGCAAGCATGGAGGAATGGGGGTGCTTCATATGGTTTTTTTTTTTTTTTTTTTTTTTTTTGGGGGGGCGGGGGTTTACACTGTCCCCCTTTTTTTTTAATTTTTTTTTATTTTTTTACTTTTATGCCTATTACAATGAATGTAAACATTCCTTGTAGTAGAAATAATGGGTGGCAGGTCCTCTTTATGGAGAGATCTTCTGGGGTGTAAAAGACCCTAAATAGTGTTTTACTTTCGCACTAAACAGGAAGTGACGCCATGATGTCGCTCCAGTCCTCCTAGATCAGAGGTGTGTAGAGACGATCTGGCCTCACATCTGTGACCGGCCGTGCGAACCATCTGATCATTTCCCCGGCTCGCTGGTGATTCTTGAAATGATCCGATGGAGATGACTAGAGAGTGATAAATATTAGCCGATATCTTCAGCTTTAAGTTCTAATAATCATAAAATAAGAGCATTTCTGCACACAGCCAATAGAGGAGGTCTAATACAGAATCCCATTTCAGAATTTATCGAGGAGCGTTGTGGATTTTGGGAGAATATTGCAGCACGAAGGAAGATATCCAGAGCGTGATGACTGAAGTGCGCAGGTCTCTGGGAGAGGTGGGTATCGTCCAAAAGATTCCGTCCCCCCTTGTACAGAGGCAGACCTCATAACAGGAGGGCGTTTCCTTGTCTGTAGGTTCCCATCGTGGAGACGGAGATCAAGAAGGAATCCGGGGAGACGAAACCGGAGGAGGAGGTGACCGTTGGCTCCACCCAAAGGCTGGTGACCGAAATGGGCACATACGCCACCCAGAGCGCCCTCAGCAGTGCCAGGCCCACAAAGAAAGAGGAGGAGAGGTTTGTTGAGGTTCTGCAATCCTTGGTGTCGGCTCCTTTGGCTTTTTACATGGGGGAGGGGGAGGGGGGGGGGTGTTTGTATGTCTGGGAAAATGTTTTGGGGGTTGATTGGCTGCCATCATGCCATCACCAGATTTTGCACAATCAGCTTCTACCTTTTTTAGCTTTAATAAATCTATATATCTATCCTCTCTCTCCTGTAGGCCGCCTCTCCGAGGATTTTTATTGGAGGGAGATTTCTTTGTCGCTGCCGCTCTCGCAACTACGCTTACCAAGATTGCACTGCGCTACGTGGCCGTGGTTCCAGAGAAGAAGAGGCAGAATGTAAGTCTGACATTTAGTCTGGAAAGAATCTGTGTGATTTTGCAAGTAACACCTGTTAAAGATGCGTTAGACCCGGTAACGGCCTTGTATTGTACAGAGTAGTCATAATGCGGATGTCTTGAGCTGCCGCAGAGTAAGTGTCCCGGTCGGGGGTCAGGCTGGGAGACCGGTAGCTGTAGCAGTAGAGCGTCTCCCACCGACCAGCAGAATAAGTGTACCAGCAGGTTATCCAAGGTGTGAGTCTATGTACTAACTGGTGTTCACCAGAGCCCCCTGATGGTGGGGATGGGTTTTGCTGCATGTTTAGTACCAGGTCGCAGTCCTCAGGATCACGCCACCTGGAGGCGAGCAAGCCAGAATGCTATAGCAGGTAGGGATCGAGCAAAAACTTAGTCCGTAAACAAGTCAGAGGTCAGTAACAAGTGGTAGTGAAGATGCAGGTGGCAGCAGTAGTGACGAGAGTGAGATGTTGGCTGGAGAGAAGACAATAATCTGGCAAACAGGAAGTGCAATGGCATGGCTAAAATAGGAAGCTCATGGGAGGAGCAAAGAGTTCAAGAGACAAGGCAAAGATGTCTAAGGTCTCAGGCAGGGGGCTGTCCAGCATCTCAGGAGGCTCAGCAAGAAGGGATACTGCTAGACACAGCAGAGGTTGCAGGATCAGACCCGGGTCCTGACATTAAGGCAGCCCTCAAATTTTCTACTCGCATTTTGCGAGTGGAAAATGAGGGCTGGCGAGGAGCTGGGCTGCCTGGAAGTGGGGGGGGGGGGGCGACCACTGCCAGTGGATGGAGTTGTTCGGGAGCCGTTCTCCTGGTGGAAGAGTGCATGGAGTTAGATGTGAGTCGTGGGATCACCGAGCGGTAAAACATGCCGTAACAGCTGACATTGAAACTGTCTCCGCTCTGCTCACTCTCACACAGCCCCGCCTCCTCCTAACCCCGCGCCTGTAATAGACAGAACGCGGGGATGCATTATGTCTATTACAGGTGTGGGGGTTAGGAGGAGGCGGGGCTGTGTGAGAGTGAGAAGAGCGGGGACAGTTTCAATGTCAGCTGTTGCGGCGTGTTTTACTGCTCGGTGATCCCGTGGCTCACCTCTAACTCGTCATGATCCGTCCTCCCTGGCAAGGCTGCAATTGGGGCACAGTGAGGCTGCAATTGGGGGCACGGTGAGGCTGCAATTGGGGGCACGTTGAGGCTGCAGTGTAGTGTGGGGGCACGTCGAGGCTGCAGTGTAGTGTGGGGGGCGCGTTGAGGCTGCAGTGTGGGGGGCACGTTGAGGCTGCAGTGTGGGGGCGCGTTGAGGCTGCAATTGGGGGCACGGTGAGGCTGCAGTGTAGTGTGGGGGCGCGTTGAGGCTGCAGTGTGGGGGGCACGTTGAGGCTGCAGTGTGGGGGGCGCGTTGAGGCTGCAGTGTGGGGGGCGCGTTGAGGCTGCAGTGTGGGGGGCGCGTTGAGGCTGCAGTGTGGGGGGCGCGTTGAGGCTGCAGTGTGGGGGGCGCGTTGAGGCTGCAGTGTGGGGGGCGCGTTGAGGCTGCAGTGTGGGGGGCGCGTTGAGGCTGCAATTGGGGGCGCGGTGAGGCTGCAATTGGGGGCGCGGTGAGGCTGCAGTGTGGGGGGCGCGGTGAGGCTGCAGTGTGGGGGGCGCGGTGAGGCTGCAGTGTGGGGGGCGCGTTGAGGCTGCAGTGTGGGGGGCGCGTTGAGGCTGCAGTGTGGGGCGCGGTGAGGCTGCAATGGTGAGCGTAGGTTACGCTGCAATGAGATAATTTTATGATGGCGTGAATTAAGGGTGGGGCAGGGTAAGGGTTGGGTAGGGCAATTGGTGGCGAGTAACCCTTGAGACCTGGCTAAGTAGCTCAGGACTTGAAATTTTGAGCCCTGCAGTAAGGCACCATTTACAAGGAGCGTTTTGCCATTAAGTGGATCCCAGCTGCAGGAGTCAACTGATTCCTGCTGCTGGGATTGACAGCTGTGTGCATAAAGCAGCTGCTGACAAGCCCATACACTGCAATGACAGGCTGTCGGGAGCTATTCGTACCCGTTTGCAAAGCCAGTAATCACCGTGGTGTTTGCGGTGGGATGTAAACAGATTACAGATTCTCTCCTCTACATTCACAGAATACAGAGAGGGAAGATCCCTAGTTGTATTATAGGTAGTATAACCCTACAGGTTAGTAATATGTATGCATGTGAGACGATGTGACCATACGGGTTATGCTGAGGGAAGCCTTCGTAGAACATAATCTAATCCATGTCTAAATTCTATCCTGGTCTCTCACACTCTGTATCATTGCTTCTCTCCTCCCGCAGACCTTTGTATCAGAAGCCATGTTGTTGATGGCGACCATCTTGCACCTGGGGAAATCCTCCCTGCCCAAGAAGCAAATTACAGACGACGATGTGGACCGGATTTCTCTGTGTCTGAAGGTTCTTTCCGAATGTTCTCCGTTGATGAGCGAAATCTTCAACAAAGAGTGCCGTCAGTCACTCTCCAACATGCTGCATGCCAAGCTGGAGGAGGAGAAGCTCTCCCAGAAGGTGATCTGACAGGTCCCCCTTATGGGTGTCGATAGACTTCTGTTGGGGTCCATCCCTCCTGACAGGTCTCCTTTATGGGTGTCCATAGACTTCTGTTGGGGTCCATCCCTCCCGACAGGTCCCCTTTATGGGTGTCCAGGGACTTCTGTTGGGGTCCATCCCTCCCGACAGGTCCCCTTTATGGGTGTCCATGGACTTCTGTTGGGGTCCATCCCTCCTGACAGGTCCCCTTTATAGGTGTCCATAGACTTCTGTTGGGGTCCATCCCTCCTGACAGGTCCCCTTTATGGGTGTCCATAGACTTCTGTTGGGGTCCATCCCTCCTGACAGGTTCCCTTTATGGGTGTCCATGGACTTCTGTTGGGGTCCATCCCTCCCGACAGGTCCCCTTTATGGGTGTCCATAGACTTCTGTTGGGGTCCATCCCTCCTGACAGGTCTCCTTTATGGGTGTCCATAGACTTCTGTTGGGGTCCATCCCTCCTGACGGGCCTTTTTTTATGGGTGTCCATAGACTTCTGTTGGGGTCCATCCCTCCTGACAGGTCCCCTTTATGGGTGTCCATGGACCTCTGTTTTGGATTCCATCCCTCCTGACGGGTCCCCTTTCCCAGGGACTTCTGTTGGAGGTCCATCCCTCCTGACAGGTCCCCTTTCCCAGGGACTTCTGTTGGGGTCCATCCCTCCTGACGGGTCCCCTTTATGGGTGTCCATAGACTTCTGTTGGGGTCCATCCCTCCTGACAAGTCCCCTTTATGGGTGTCCATAGACCTCTGTTTTGGATTCCATCCCTCCTGACGGGTCCCCTTTCCCAGGGACTTCTGTTGGGGGTCCAGGCTCAGCAGGAGGAGGTGTGTAGGAGAAGACTTGACATGGTTGTCTCACCTTGTCCCCTTTACTCTCCACAGAAGGAGTCAGAGAAGCGCAATGTGACGGTTCAGGCGGACGATCCCATCTCCTTCATGCAGCTCACCGCCAAGAGCGAGATGTCGTCTAAGGAGGATCAGTTCCAGCTGAGTCTGCTGGCCGCTATGGGGACCACCCAGAGGAAGGAGGCGGCTGACCCCCTGGCATCCAAACTGAATAAAGTAAGTGCCCCGCCTTGTGTCTGGTTGGGGAATGACGGTCACATGACTGACCTGTACAACAGCAGTTAGTCTTCAAAGTTTAGTTGTATGTGGGGCTCATCCTGGAAAATGACCCCGCCTCCTTATCTCATCTTTATATTAGTTCAAATACAAGTGCGGGGTGCACAAGAGAGGGCCAATCCATTAACCTCTTCAATACTGGCCACTTTACCCCCTTCCTGCCCAGGCCAGCTTTCAGCGCTGTCACACTTTGACAATTGCGTGGTCATGTACACTGTACGGACATTTTTACTTTTTTTTTTTATTTTTTTTTTCACACAAATGGTTTTCTCTTGGTGGTATTTAATCACCACTGGAGTTTTTTATTTTATGCTAAATAAAGGAATTTTTTTTTTGAAAAGAAACACTATTTTATTTAAAAATTTGCCAATAAAAAAAATCTTTCTTCATAAATTTAGGCCAAAATTTATTCTGCATTTCTTTTGGTGAAAATAACCCAAATCAGTGTATATTATTTATATTGTTTAGTGTGTAGGAAAGTTATAGAGTCCACAAACTACGGGATATACAGTTGGGTCCATCTATATTTGGGCACAATTCTCTTACTTTTGGCTCTGTACACCACCAGAATAAAATTTCAAATGAAACAATCCAAATGAATTTGCAGTGTGGACTTTCAGATTTAATTCAAGGGGTTGAACATAAATATCAAAAACAAATTTTAGGAACTGCAACCATTTTTATACACAGCCCCCCCCCCCCCCCCCCCCCCCCATTTTCAGGGGCTCAAATGTAATTGGACAAATGAATATAATCCTAAATGTTGTTCATTTTTTAATATTTTGTTGGGAATCCTTTACTGGCAAGGACTGCCTGAAGTCTGGAGCCCATGGACATCCCCATGATGCTTTGCCAGGCTCTACCTGCAGCTGTCTTCAGTTGTTCTTTGTTTGTGGCTCTTTTCTGCCTTTTTAGTTTTTGCCTTCAGTGAGTGAAATGCTCAAGTGGGATGAGATCAGGTGATTGACTCGGCCATTGCAGAATATTCCACTTCTTTTCTTTCAAAAGCTCCTGGGTTGCTTTTGCAGTGTGTTTTGGATCATTGTCCATCTGTACTGTGAAGTGCCGTCCAATCATTGGCTGAATCTGGGCTGACGGTATATCTCTAAACTAGAGGTCAACCGATATGGGTTTTTCTCTGGCCGATGCCGATGCCGATATTTAGAAATTGGGGCAGCCGATGGCCGATATATGATGCCGATTTTTTTAGGCCGGTTTCTTTTTTTTTTTTTGGTGACTGTGGAGGAGGGGGGTTACAGAGAGGTGGCTGTGGAGGAGGGGGGTTACAGAGGTGGCTGTGGAGGAGGGGGGTTACAGAGGTGGCTGTGGAGGAGGGGGGTTACAGAGGTGGCTGTGGAGGAGGGGGGTTACAGAGGTGGCTGTGGAGGAGGGGGTTACAGAGGTGGCTGTGGAGGAAGGGGGTTACAGAGGTGGCTGTGGAGGAAGGGGGTTACAGAGGTGGCGGTGGAGGAGGGGGGGGGTACAGAGGTGGCTGTGGAGGAGGGGGGTTACAGAGAGGTGGCTGTGGAGGAAGGGGGTTACAGAGGTGGCTGTGGAGGAAGGGGGTTACAGAGGTGGCGGTAGAGGAAGGGGGTTACAGAGGTGGCGGTGGAGGAGGGGGGGTACAGAGGTGGCGGTGGAGGAGGGGGGTTACAGAGAGGTGGCTGTGGAGGAGGGGGGGTACAGAGAGGTGACTGCGGAGGAGGGGGGTACAGAGAGGTGGCTGCGGAGGAGGGGGGTACAGAGAGGTGGCTGCGGAGGAGGGGGGTACAGAGAGGTGACTGCGGAGGAGGGGGGGTACAGAGAGGTGACTGGAGGAGTGGGGGTACAGAGAGGTGGCGGTGGAGGAGGGGGGTTACAGAGAGGTGGCGGTGGAGGAGGGGGGTTACAGAGAGGTGGTGGAGGAGGGGGGGGTACAGACAGAGGTGGCTGTGGAGGAGGGGGGGGGGGTACAGAGAGGTGGCGTTGGAGGAGGGGGGTTACAGATGTGGCGGTGGAGGAGGGGGGTTACAGACAGGTAGCGGTGGAGGAGGGGGGGTACAGAGAGGTGACTGTGGAGGAGGGGGTTACAGAGAGGTGACTGTGGAGGAGGGGGGGTTACAGAGAGGTGACTGTGGAGGAGGGGGGTTACAGAGAGGTGACTGTGGAGGAGGGGGGGTTACAGAGAGGTGACGGTGGAGGAGGGGGGTTACAGAGAGGTGGCGGTGGAGGAGGGGGGTTACAGAGAGGTGGCGGTGGAGGAGGGGTGTTACAGAGAGGTGGCTGTGGAGGAGGAGGGGGGGTACAGAAAGGTGGCTGTGGAGGAGGGGGGGGTACAGAGAGGTGGCGTTGGAGGAGGGGGGTTACAGATGTGGCGGTGGAGGAGGGGGGTTACAGACAGGTAGCGGTGGAGGAGGGGGGTACAGAGAGGTGACTGTGGAGGAGGAGGAGGGGGGTTACAGAGAGGTGGCGGTGGAGGAGGGGGGGTTACAGAGAGGTGGCGATGGAGGAGGGGGGTTACAGAGAGGTGGCGGTGGAGGAGGGGGTTACAGAGAGGTGGCGGTGGAGGAGGGGGGTTACAGAGAGGTGGCTGTGGAGGAGGGGGGGTACAGAGAGGTGGCGTTGGAGGAGGGGGGTTACAGATGTGGCGGTGGAGGAGGGGGGTTACAGACAGGTAGCGGTGGAGCAGGGGGGGTACAGAGAGGTGACTGTGGAGGAGGGGGGTTACAGAGAGGTGACTGTGGAGGAGGGGGGGTACAGAGAGGTGACTGGAGGAGGGGGGTACAGAGAGGTGACTGGAGGAGGGGGGTACAGAGAGGTGACTGGAGGAGGGGGGGTACAGAGAGGTGACTGTGGAGGAGGGGGGGTACAGAGAGGTGACTGTGGAGGAGGGGGGTACAGAGAGGTGACTGGAGGAGGGGGGGTACAGAGAGGTGACTGGAGGAGGGGGGGGTACAGAGAGGTGACTGTGGAGGAGGGGGGGTACAGAGAGGTGACTGGAGGAGGGGGGGGGGGTACAGAGAGGTGACTGGAGGAGGGGGGGGGTACAGAGAGGTGACTGGAGGAGGGGGGGGGTACAGAGAGGTGACTGGAGGAGGGGGGGGGTACAGAGAGGTGACTGGAGGAGGGGGGGGTACAGAGAGAGGTGACTGTGGAGGAGGGGGGGGGTACAGAGAGGTGACTGTGGAGGGGGGTACAGAGAGGTGACTGTGGAGGGGGGGTACAGAGAGGTGACTGGAGGAGGGGAGGGAACAGAGAGGTGACTGTGGAGGAGGGGGGTACAGAGGTGGCTGTGGAGGGCATTAAATAAAGTCTGCAGGGGGGCACAGTAGCACACTTTTTCTCACTTACCCTCCGTACATGCTGGTATCTATCTGCATGCACCTGATAGGGCTAGGTGCATGCAGATAGACGCTGACCAGCCAATCACAGAGCAGGAGAGATCGCAGCATCCAGCAGGCTCCGCCTTAGCAGGGAAGCAAGGGGAGCTTAGCTGGTGCTTGCCACGATCTCCTGCGGAGGCTCCTCTCTTACAGCACGCCGGAGGGGGGCGGGTCGGAGCGGCCGGAGGGGCGGGGCGGAGCGGCGGAAGGGGAGCGGGGCGGAGCCGGCCGATGCTTGTGAAACTTTTTTCCCCATTTACCTTCTATAATGGCCGGCCGCGCAGGGGAATTTGTCACATGCTACTGTAGCGGGGGGCACAGGTCTGTACTGCAGGCGGCCGGGTATAGCGTTGCGGCCGCCAATCGGCCTGGTTTACACAATAATCGGCCGATGCCGATTTCTTAAAAATGGCCAAATATCGGCCGATATATCGGTCGACCTCTACTCTAAACTGCAGAATTCATCCGGCTGCTTCTGTCACATCAGCAATAACCACCAATGACCCAGTGCCACTGGAAGCCATGCATGCCCATGCCATCACACTGCAAGCTCCACCATGTGACCACACATGAAGTTGTGTGCTTTGAATCATGAGCTCTTCCAAGCCTTCTCCACTTTTTTATTTTATTTTTTCCTGTCATTCTGCTACAAATTAATCTTAGTTTCAGCCATCCAAAAAATGCTTTTACAGAACTGCTCTGGCTTTTTTTAGATGATTTTTTTTTATTATTTTTTTTTGGCAAAGTCTAATCTGGCTTTTCTATTCTTCAGGCTTATGAATGGTTTTCACCTTGTGGTGAACCCTCTGTATTTGCTCTTGTGAAGTCTTCCCTTGATTGTAGACTTTGACAACGCTACGCCCACCTACTAGAGAGGGTCCTTCACTTGTCTCCACCTCCTGGAGAGAGGGTCCTTCACTTGTCTCCACCTACTGGAGAGTGGGGTCCTTCACTTGTCTCCACCTACTGGAGAGAGGGACCTTCACTTGTCTCCACCTCCTGGAGAGAGGGTCCTTCACTTGTCTCCACCTCCTGGAGAGAGGGTCCTTCACTTGTCTCCACCTCCTGGAGAGAGGGTCCTTCACTTGTCTCCACCTTCTGGAGAGAGGGTCCTTCACTTGTCTCCACCTCCTGGAGAGAGGGTCCTTCACTTGTCTCCACCTCCTGGAGAGAGGGTCCTTCACTTGTCTCCACCTCCTGGAGAGAGGGTCCTTCACTTGTCTCCACCTCCTGGAGAGAGGGTCCTTCACTTGTCTCCACCTCCTGGAGAGAGGGTCCTTCACTTGTCTCCACCTCCTGGAGAGAGGGACCTTCACTTGTCTCCACCTCCTGGAGAGAGGGACCTTCACTTGTCTCCACCTCCTGGAGAGAGGGACCTTCACTTGTCTCCACCTCCTGGAGAGAGGGACCTTCACTTGTCTCCACCTCCTGGAGAGAGGGACCTTCACTTGTCTCCACCTCCTGGAGAGAGGGACCTTCACTTGTCTCCACCTCCTGGAGAGAGGGACCTTCACTTGTCTCCACCTCCTGGAGAGAGGGACCTTCACTTGTCTCCACCTCCTGGAGAGAGGGACCTTCACTTGTCTCCACCTCCTGGAGAGAGGGACCTTCACTTGTCTCCACCTCCTGGAGAGAGGGTCCTTCACTTGTCTCCACCTCCTGGAGAGAGGGTCCTTCACTTGTCTCCACCTCCTGGAGAGAGGGTCCTTCACTTGTCTCCACCTCCTGGAGAGAGGGTCCTTCACTTGTCTCCACCTCCTGGAGAGAGGGTCCTTCACTTGTCTCCACCTCCTGGACGGAGGTCCGCTTTAATTGATGAAGAAATAACGAAGGAGTTGACCACAACTGGCCATTAAACCGTTTTTTGATTCAATTGTCCAATTACTTTTGGTTCCTTGAAAAAAAAAGGGGGGGGGGGGGCTATTCTTAAGAGCTGTAATTCCTAAACCCTTCCTCTGATTTGTATGTACATACCCTCAAATTACACACAGAGAGTGTCGCCTTTCAGTCCATAACCTTTATAGGACTGTAGCTTGAATATGTTTTGGTAAATACCTGAAAAAAACTAAAATTGTGCTTATGTCCAAATATATATATATATGGACCTAACTATATGTCGGAAAATTGATCAATCCTGATGTACTGACAGCTGATCTAATTTCTTGAGGCCCGAAAATACCAGGACAGTACAAATACCCCCACAAATGACCCCTTTTTGGAAAGTAGACAATCCAAGGAATTTAGTAAGAGAAGTGGTGAATTTTTTTGAAGTTTGTAATTTATTTATTTATTTTTTCGTTCACAATTTTTTGGGAAAATTAAAGCGGAGGTCCACCCTAAAAAAATACATAACGCTCCTTTAAATACATTAAAAAAAAAGAATTTCACTTACCAGAGATGCCTGTTGCTAGGCAGATCGTCCTAATCTGCCACTTCCTATCCTGCAGTGATCTTTAGTCTTCTCCTCCTCGCGCTGATTTCTGGGAAATTTGGGCACGGTGTCTTCTGGGACCTGTGTGTGTGTC
Organism: Lithobates sylvaticus; assembly: GCA_028564925.1. Lineage (NCBI taxonomy): Eukaryota > Metazoa > Chordata > Amphibia > Anura > Ranidae > Lithobates > Lithobates sylvaticus. The sequence goes on from CM053034.1 coordinate 191,757,753, forward strand.
CCATTCAGAAATCGCCGGGGGACTGGCGCATGCGCAGTAGGAAATGGGCAGTGAAGCCGCCTGGCTCCACTGCTTGTTTCCCTAAGGCCGGCTTCACACTGGGGCGGTGCGGGGCGGCGACGGTAAAGCAGCGCTATATTTAGCGCTGCTTTACCATCGTTTTACCCGCTGTATGCGGCCGCTAGCGGGGTGGTTTTAACCCCCGCTAGCGGCCGAAAAAGGGTTAAAAACCTTCGCAAAACGCTGCAGCAGCGGCGCTTTGCCGGCGGTATCCCCGCGGTGTCCCATTGATTTCAATGGGATGGAGCGGTAGAGGAGCGGTGAACACACGGCTCCTTCACCGCTCCAAAGATGCTGCTAGCAGGACTTTTTTTACCGTCCTGCTAGCACACCGCTCCAGTGTGAAAGCCCTCGGGCTTTCACACTGGAGACACAGCAACTGCTGTTTCGGGTCGGTTTGCAGGCGCTATTTTTAAACCGCCCCAGTGTGAAAGCAGCCTTAGTGAGGATGGCGGCGCTGGCACATGATACGAGGGACGGATTGGCTGACATCGCGGGCGCCCTGGACAGGTAAGTGTCCTTATTAAAAGTCAGCAGCTACAGTGTTTTGTAGCTGCTGACTTTAAAAAAAAAATTTTTTTTTACGGCTGGAACACTGCTTTTAAATAAAATTTAAAAGTGAAATAATTTTTTTACATACTGTCACCAGGGCAGTACAGTTTCTTCATATGACTGGTGTGACAGATCAGGGACACTGGTGATATGTACCGTATTTATCGGCGTATAACACGCACCTTTTCCCCCTTAAAATCGGTGGAAAGTCGTGGGTGCGTGTTATACGTCGATTCCCCCCCCCCCCCCCCCCCCCCCCCAAAAAGTGCCAACAAAAAATCAAACGGCGCAGAACAACAGCGAGCGCCGCCGAAAAAAACGAGCGCCGCCGAAAAAGATCGATCTGTCTGTTCGGCTCCGCTCGCAGTCCCTGTGCTCGCTTCCGAAACAGCAGGGAGGCGGGACTGCGGCTCGTGCTTTTCCGCCGGCGCTCGGTCTTTTCCGACGGCGCGGTCTTTCAAGGCGGCAAATTTTAAATGTGGGCAAGCTGCAAATGACACTTAAATGTAAGTGTTTTTTTTTTTCCCTAAACTTCCTTCCTAAAACTTTTTTTCCTAAACTTGGGGTGCGTGTTATACGCCGATAAATACGGTATATAATAAAAAATAAATAAAAATAATTCAATTTTTTTTTTTTTTTTGCATACAGTGACCAGAGCAATATGTTACCACAGTAACGCTCTACTATGGGGAGGTGATGCAGATTTTCTTTTCACACAGTGATTGCTTATAACTGAATTTTACCATTTTAAAAGCAGCCATTTTTCATAAAAAAAAAAAACTACTCAATTAGTGTTTTACTATTGTGATTGGCCACAGCTAATCGCATGGTACAGATGGGCTGTGGTTGGCCCTCTTTGTACCATGTGATGACTGTGTTCAATCACAGAGATCATCACACTAGAATACAATGAATTGCATGAATCAAAGCCTTTTATTGTGATCTGCTGTGATTGGCCACAGCGATCACATGGTACCGGCAGCAGGCTGGTACAATGTGATCTGTCATCGGCTGTGTCTGGTGGACACGGTGACAGATCACACCGGAGAACCACCGTGCTCCCGCTCAGCCGTCGTTTTACAATAGGTTGGACTGGAAAGGGGTTAATCAACTTTGAGGCGGCAGCCATTGTGTGTTTTACCGTTTTTTTTTCTTTCTTTTTGTTATAAAGGTGATGAATGTTCTCTGCTTTGTTCCAGGTGACACAGCTGACCGGCTTCTCGGATCCCGTCTACGCAGAGGCCTATGTACATGTTAACCAGTACGACATTGTCCTGGATGTGTTAGTCGTCAATCAGACCAACGACACCCTACAGAACTGTACGCTGGAACTCGCTACACTGGGTGAGGATGTCAACTAGTGGGCAGGGGGGGGGGGCCTGGCTAGTGGCGAGAGGGGGGCGAGCCACGGGGGCCCTAGCTAGTGGGCAGGGGGGGGGGGGGGGGGGGGTTATGGGCCTGGCTAGTGGCGAGAGGGGGGCGAGTGGGCAGGGGGGGGGGGAGCCCTGGCTTGTGGGTTAGGTTAGGGGATGGGCAAGGCTTGGCTGCTCAGAATGTCCAACCACTGAGAGATCTTCGGAAAGACTTGTCTATAAATGTCAGTAGACACGTCCATCCTATATTTCAAGGTAGCAGAAGGAGCTGCCAGGGGGTTTAGCATTATTCCATTATCCAGTAATCATTGAATTATCAGTTGTGGCTGGCACGGCTCAGTACAGTAAAGGGGTCTAGATCTGTTTTTCTGCATTTCAGTAGTTGTAGTTTCTCTGTGCTGACACCAGGTGGCGGTAGTGTCCTTTTTACACACATTACACATTTATGAAGCTTGGTCACAATTGGCAGGTGAAAGCTTCCGTGCCGCTTGTAGCAGCCCAGCTCTGTATCCTGGCCTAGGCCAGCAAGGCCCAGGCCTGGGGCAGCACGAAAAGGGTCCCCACGACTTGCGCTACACTGTTAGTGTAGCACCAGTCTTATGGGGTGGACTGGGCTGAGATGCTGGTTTAGTATTGCACCCCCATAAAGCGGCTGCACTGCTTCCGGTATGTGGGAGGCCAGCATTCCGCAACTGGGGGGGGGCTGCTGCTTTAAATTTTGACTGTCCTCTCATCCTGGACCACAAACCTTCCTCACTGTGCTCTGTTTTCTGCTGCGCCATTGGCATGGTAGTATCTTCTTAGTCCTCTCCGTATAATTATCAGAAATTTGTACTTAAAAAAAAAAAAAAGCGTTGCCTATAGTTCTTCTTTATTTATTTTTTTTATTTTTTTTTTCATTTTTGGATAGAATAAGGGAGGGTTATAGCCCCTGTCAGTTTATTTTTTTACCATCTCTGTCCCATTGCAGAGATTTCCGTTCACTTCCTGCCCCATAGCCTATGGAACGCTCTACCAAACGATATTCGCATGGAAGAAAACCACCAGGCCTTCAGGAAAAAACTCAAGACCACCTCTTCTAAGAAGCTTGACAACAAAGCACCAATACAGCGCCTTGAGGCGATTCAGTTCGCATTGTAGCGCTATACAAATTATTCATTCATTCATAGCCAAACAGGAAGTGAGAGGAAATCTATGCAAATTAAGGGAATCCATTGCTCCCCCCCCCCCCCCCCCCCCCAGGCCCTCAGAACTAGTGTCCCCACTGGAAAATTGCAGGGCGGGTCTTAAACAGCAAGGGGTGTGGCCTTGACAGGAAGGGGTGGGGTCATATTTAAATTAGGGGGTGCACGAGTTAATCATGCCTAGGGCAGCACAAAACCTAAATACACTACTGTAGTAGCCAATGAGGTTAAACCTTCACCTCTGCACTGCAGTTAGATGACGAATCCTGACACCTCATTGGTTGCTGTTGAGTTTCCTCCGCTCCCGATTAAAAGCGACAATAGAACGACTGATCTTCTAATTCCAGGTGATCTGAAGCTGGTGGAGAAGCCGTCTCCTCTCACTCTCGCTCCGCACGACTTCGCCAACATCAAGGCCAACGTGAAGGTGGCCTCCACAGAGAACGGCATCATATTCGGGAATATAGGTGGGTGTGGTCCACTGTCAGTAGAGGGATTTGTGTAATGCTATCATTTTTACGAATGGCATCCGTTCATGTGCCATTGTGTACAAGTAAGATAGCTGTGATTGGCCACAGCCATCACATGGTACAGGTCTGCTGTGATTGGCCCCTGTATCATGGGATCACTGTGACGAATAACAGATCACTATAATACACAATGAATGCCTATAAATGAAAGCCTCTGTGTACTATTGACATGTGATTGGTCACAGCGATCACATGGTACCAGGGCCAGCCCAGTACAATATGTGTTCTGCTGTCTTTGGCGGTCATAGATGACACCACGGCTCCTAGGGTACGCACGAGGTACGCAAGCGGGAGGATATCATAATGGTGCTCCCGATCTGATGTATTACTACAATGATTATCTGTTACATTGTTCCCACCTGTCTCTGAGGACTACAGAAACTCTCCCTACTGGAATTGGGGGGGGGGGGGGGTTCCTGTAGTCTTGCTCTGCAACGATGCAGCTCCATACAGTGCAGTGAATGCCACCCCCCCCCCCCTAGGCCAGGCCTACAGAACACCACCCCTTCCTTCACCTCCATTACATCGGGGGTGTAATCCTATCCTAGGGTGACCACGCTGATTGTCCAGTTTCTCGGGGGTCACTGCCTCCTCCCCCACAGTGTATTCAAATTCCAGTACACTTTATCGACAGCAAACATGACAAGCCAAAGAACAAGGAAGGTCACTCAGACATCGTCTTCCCCCATCCAATGAGACTCCACCCCTCAGGGGCAGAGTCGTGGTGGACAGGTGGATGTCTTGGTGACACCGCTTGCTCTTTGACGTGTGCGTATCGTGTCGATGGGAGGAGCCTTGTCACCCGGGGACAGGAAGTCTGTAACCGGCAGGATCACCAGGTGAAAGTGAAGAAAACTAAGGCGGCCGCCATGTCTGAGTGATGATCTGTGTCATACAATCCGATTTCTGACTTTGTGTCCCCCCCCAGTGTACGACGTGTCGGGAGCCGCCAGTGACCGCAACTGTGTGGTCCTCAGCGATATCCACATCGACATCATGGATTACATCCAGCCAGCCGCCTGCACAGACACGGAGTTCAGGCAGATGTGGGCGGAGTTCGAGTGGGAGAACAAGGTTGGTGTGTCTCTACGTGTGCTCCCCACATGGGGGCGCCATTCCCACTGCTATTCACTGCACAGAGAAATCCCACATTGTCCATTTTTTGTGTCCTCCAATATCAACCGTCTTTGTGCTGCAGCTGGAAGATGTAGATTAGGAATGGAGCGGGTTGTGATCTGTAACGTCCCTCCACCAGCCCTGCAGTGCCGCCTGTTAGTGGCGTCTCTTCTGCCTGAATTGTGAAAGATGTACTTGCCACTTGTGAGGACCTTCACGTGATAGTCAGATACTCGTACTTGCCATCTATGGGAAGGTGGCATATCGGACACATCCATATTCTGCCCATCAGACCACTTTAAGGCATGTCTGGGTGGGGGGGATCTGGGTCTGTCATAGAGGCCTTTAAGTGGGATCTGGTAAAAGCGAGACCTCAGTAGTGGACAAGATCTGGGGTTCGGTATCGGTGTGTCAGAGGTCTATAGTGGGTAGGTATCGGGCCTTTCAGGTCTATGGTGGGTAGGTATCGGGCCTTTCAGGTCTATGGTGGGTAGGGATTGGGCATTTCAGGTCCTATGGTGGGTAGGGATTGGGTCTTTCAGGTCTATGGTGGGTAGGAATTGGGCATTTCAGGTCCAATGGTGGGTAGGGATTGGGCATTTCAGGTCCTATGGTGGGTAGGTATCCGGCCTTTCAGGTCTATGGTGGGTAGGGATTGGGCATTTCAGGTCCTATGGTGGGTAGGGATTGGGTCTTTCAGGTCTATGGTGGGTAGGAATTGGGCATTTCAGGTCCAATGGTGGGTAGGGATTGGGCATTTCAGGTCCTATGGTGGGTAGGTATTGGGCATTTCAGGTCCTATGGTGGGTAGGAATTGGGCATTTCAGGTCTATGGTGGGTAGGTATTGGGCATTTCAGGTCTATGGTGGGTGTGATTTGGGCATTTCAGGTCCTATGGTGGGTAGGAATTGGGCATTTCAGGTCCTATGGTGGGTAGGAATTGGGCATTTCAGGTCCTATGGTGGGTAGGGATTGGGCATTTCAGGTCCTATGGTGGGTAGGGATTGGGCATTTCAGGTCCTATGGTGGGTAGGAATTGGGCATTTCAGGTCTCTGGTGGGTAGGAATTGGGCATTTCAGGTCCTATGGTGGGTAGGAATTGGGCATTTCAGGTCCTATGGTGGGTAGGAATTGGGCATTTCAGGTCCTATGGTGGGTAGGAATTGGGCATTTCAGGTCCTATGGTGGGTAGGAATTGGGCATTTCAGATCCTATGGTGGGTAGGAATTGGGCATTTCAGGTCCTATGGTGGGTAGGAATTGGGCATTTCAGGTCTCTGGTGGGTAGGGATTGGGCATTTCATGTCTATAGTGGGTGGCATCTGGACGTGGCAGAGGTCTTTGGAGGGCAGGATCTGGACATGTTGGGTCTATAGTGGGAGATCTTTGTTGGGCGGGATCTGGGTGTGTTATAGAGGTCCATGTTTGGTGGGATCTGGGAGTGTCGGGTGTACTGTGGGCGGGATCTGGGCATATCTAAGCCAATTCTGTGTTGTGGGCGGGATCTGGCAGTCAGACATCAGATAACTGTGATAACAAATGGCATCGCTCGGAAGGTGTCACGTTGGGGGGGTGGGGGATTCCCCTGGATGGACTGATTTGGGGTGTTATATTTGCACCCCGATATTTGTATGAAGACAGACATTGGCTGCAGTTTCTCAGATTTCCTCCAATCTCCTCCTTTTCTCTGTTGAAATAAAACTGCAAATAATTTCCGTTCTGAGTCCCAGCCGCTCCGATCTCTTATGTTGGAATCCATCGTTCTGTCTGCTTAATGCTGATATCTGATTGGATGGGCCGGGTTTTGTACCTCATTTCTCTGTTCTTGTAATAATTCTCACTGACTCCGCTCTCCCTTCAGGTGACGGTGAACACGAATATCCTGGATCTAAACGAGTATTTGCTTCACATCCAGAAGTCCACAAACATGAGATGTCTGACGCCAGAGAAGGTGAGTGACCACAATGGCCTCTTTTTTGCTCAGGGGGTCTCGGATGGCCGTGTGTTCAGGGCTCCCAGGCTGGGCTAGAGGGGGGGGGGGGGGGGGGGGGGGGGGGGGGGGGGGGGGGGGGGGGTCTGACAGTTGTGTGTTTAGGACTCTCAGGCGGGATCTCGGATAGGGGCGGGTCTCGGACAGTCCCAGGCTGGGCTAGAGAGGGGGGATGGGGGGGTCTCGGACAGTCCCAGGCTGGGCTGGAGAGGGGGGATGGGGGGGGGCTCGGACAGTCCCAGGCTGGGCTGGAGAGGGGGGATAGGGGGGGTTCTCGGACAGTCCCAGGCTGGGCTGGAGAGGGGGGATAGGGGGGGGCTCGGACAGTCCCAGGCTGGGCTGGAGAGGGGGGATAGGGGGGGTTCTCGGACAGTCCCAGGCTGGGCTGGATAGGGGGGGGCTCGGACAGTCCCAGGCTGGGCTGGATAGGGGGGGGCTCGGACAGTCCCAGGCTGGGCGGGATAGGGGGGGGTCTCGGACAGTCCCAGGCTGGGCTGGAGAGGGGGGATGGGGGGGTCTCGGACAGTCCCAGGCTGGGCTGGATAGGGGGGGTTCTCGGACAGTCCCAGGCTGGGCTGGAGAGGAGGGATAGGGGGGGGGGGCTCGGACAGTCCCAGGCTGGTTTGGAGAGGGGGGAATAGGGGGGTCTCGGACAGTCCCAGGCTGGGCGGGATAGAGGGGGGGGGGGGGTCTCGGACAGTCCCAGGCTGGTTTGGAGAGGGGGGAATAGGGGGGTCTCGGACAGTCCCAGGCTGGGCGGGATAGGGGGGGTCTCGGACAGTCCCAGGCTGGTTTGGAGAGGGGGAAATAGGGGGGTCTCGGACAGTCCCAGGCTGGTTTGGAGAGGGGGGAATAGGGGGGTCTCGGACAGTCCCAGGCTGGGCGGGATAGGGGGGGGGGGGTCTCGGACAGTCCCAGGCTGGTTTGGAGAGGGGGGAATAGGGGGGTCTCGGACAGTCCCAGGCTGGGCGGGATAGGGGGGGTCTCGGACAGTCCCAGGCTGGTTTGGAGAGGGGGAAATAGGGGGGTCTCGGACAGTCCCAGGCTGGTTTGGAGAGGGGGGAATAGGGGGGTCTCGGACAGTCCCAGGCTGGGCGGGATAGGGGGGGGGGGTCTCGGACAGTCCCAGGCTGGTTTGGAGAGGGGGGAATAGGGGGGTCTCGGACAGTCCCAGGCTGGTTTGGAGAGGGGGGAATAGGGGGGTCTCGGACAGTCCCAGGCTGGTTTGGAGAGGGGGGAATAGGGGGGTCTCGGACAGTCCCAGGCTGGGTGGGATAGGGGGGCCTTGGACGGTTCCAGGCTGGTTTGGATAGGGGGGTCTTGGACGGTTCCAGGCTGGTGCGGGGGCCATGGCCTCAGACAGTCGTGTGCTCGGAGCTCCCAGGCCGTGAGTTACCTAAAGTCTGTAAATTATGCACCTGATGCTCCTTGGGGGAGGGGAGGGGGAGTGTCACATGACACGCTGCTGCCTGTGAGCATCGGGTCCCGGTACTGGGTGTATGAAGTGTTTGGTGGAAAAACTCATCTGTTTTGTTTGCTCCGCCCACAGGCCTTGTCCGGGTCATGTGGTTTCATGGCAGCCAATCTCTACGCCCGCTCCATATTCGGTGAGGACGCCCTTGCCAACGTCAGCATAGAGAAGCCAATCCACCTCGGACCCGACGCTCCAGTTACTGGTCACATACGGATCAGAGCCAAGAGCCAGGTGAGGGGCCACTGGGCCACGTACTCATCTCTCCTGCAATGATGCCTCTCTTTCTTTTCATGTTGTACTAAGGGCTCATTCACATGGGGGGGAGGGGGCAGTAAAAGCAGGCGGTATGTGTAACGAGTTTTGTCTTCCCCGCAGGGGATGGCGCTGAGCCTCGGCGATAAGATCAATCTGTCTCAGAAGAAGCCGACAGTATAGATGGAGCCGTACCCAGAATCCTCCTCTCTGACTCCAGCCACCAATCATCCTCCATCATGATTCAGGCCCCGCTGTGCTCCACCCGTGTGCTTCGTAGAGTTCCTGGCGGAGAATTCCTCGTCATTCCCAAATTTTCTCTTTTTTGTGTTTTATCAGTTCACTAACCGAGTTCAACAATAAATCTCTCTTTTGATTAATAGTGGAGTGGAGTGGGATGTGTGACCCCCCCCCCCGGGGGGGTGGGGGGGCGGGGAAGCGTCAGCAGGGTCTGCTGGCCTCAACAAACTCTCAGCTGAAGCGGCTCCGCCCCCCCAGGATCTGTGTGATTCTGTGATTGGTGGAGCCGATCTCATTTCTGTATAAGAACAATCTTCTGCGGCTTCAGTAATATATTCCCCGGGGTCTAGTGACCAATCGCTAGGCCTTATCACTATCACATGATGCTGGGGGGCGGCTCCCTGTAAGCTCCAATACCAATCCAGAGGAGGGAGCGGAGGAGGGGGTCTTTGAGAAGGTAAGTATAACTGGGATGGGGGATGGGCTTTTAAAGAGACTCTTGTCCCTGAATAAACAGAGTGACCGGTTCTCTTAAAGATGGACAGCTGTCTCCTTCTGTAGATATACGAGGAAAGACAACCGCACCACACTGACAAAATGTTATCTGTATAGCTCGGACATATACCGCAGCGCTGTACAGAGATCACTGAGCCAATCACATCAATCTCTATATAAGAGGAGCTTAAACTCTAATGTCCCCTCCCCCCACAGTCACATCAGTCTCTGTACAGAGGAGCTTACACTCTAATGTCCCCTCCCCCCCCACAGTCACATCAGTCTCTGTACCAGAGGAGCTTACACTCTAATGTCCCCTCCCCCCACAGTCACATCAGTCTCTGTACAGAGGAGCTTACACTCTGTCCCCTCCCCCCACAGTCACATCAGTCTCTGTACCAGAGGAGCTTACACTCCAATGTCCCCTCCCCCACAGTCGCACACTATTATTATTATACATCTATATAGCTCTGACATATACCGTAGTGCTGTACAGAGAACACTGAGCCAATCACATCAGTCTGTACAGAGGAGCTTACACTCTAATGTCCCCTCCCCCCACAGTCACATCAGTCTCTGTACAGAGGAGCTTACACTCTAATGTCCCCTCCCCCACAGTCACATCAGTCTCTGTACAGAGGAGCTTACACTCTAATGTCCCCTCCCCCACAGTCACATCAGTCTCTGTACAGAGGAGCTTACACTCTAATATCCCCTCCCCCCACACAGTCACATCAGTCTCTGTACAGAGGAGCTTACACTCTAATGTCCCCTCCCCCCACACAGTCACATCAGTCTCTGTACAGAGGAGCTTACACTCTAATGTCCCCTCCCCCCACAGTCACATCAGTATCTGTACAGAGGAGCTTACACTCTAATGTCCCCTCCCCCCCACAGTCACATCAGTCTCTGTACAGAGGAGCTTACACTCTAATGTCCCCTCCCCCCCACAGCCACATCAGTCTCTGTACAGAGGAGCTTACACTATAATGTCCCCTCCCCCCCACAGTCACATCAGTCTCTGTACAGAGGAGCTTACACTCTAATGTCCCCTCCCCCCCACAGCCACATCAGTCTCTGTACAGAGGAGCTTACACTCTAATGTCCCCTCCCCCAGAGTCGCACACTATTGATATACATTTATATTCTCTATTAGAGAAATGTTTTCTATCCTTCCATAAATCACATTATTATGGAGATCTCTTCTCTTCTCTTTCTCAACATCTGCTGAGAAGTAACAATGTAACATCTGAACCATTTCCTGTTCAGTGACATAAAACAGAACAAAACTTCTATATGTCTGCCGAGAATTCTTCCTCCACCCACCGCAGAATGTCTGAATAAACCAGAACCCTGCGCCGTGCACGCCCCCCCCCCCCCGTATTCTCCAAAGTCTGTCTCTCCCCTGTACTGTACACCGGACCATTCATACCCCATCAACTGCCCCTTTATTGTATGCTAGAGCCTCTGTCCCTCCATAACTGCCCCGTTAAATATTTCCTCCATCTACCCCTCTACTGAACCCTAGATCCCCCCCATGCATATATAACTGTCCCTGTACTCGGTCCTTAATCAAGCCACAGCTACCCCTGTACTGAACCCTAGATCCCCCCCATGCCTATATAACTGTCCCCGTACTCAGTCCTTAATCAAGCCACAGCTACCCCTGGTTTCTACCCCAGAGCCTCCATCCCTCTGCAACTGCCCTCTCTCTCTCCCCTGCCCTCGCAACAACTCCCCCCCTATATTGTGCCCAGACACAATTGTCCTTATATGGTACCCTAGGGACTCTGTTCCTTCTCAACTGCCCCCTGTATTGTACCCCGGAGCCTCCATCCCCCTACAACTATCCTTTTTTTGTACCCCAAAGCCTCTGTGCCTCCAGAAGTTCCCTGTATTTTACGCCCGGGTCATCAAATCTTTCCACAGCTACCCCTGTACTGAACCCCAGATCCTCTGTACCTCTACAACTGTCCCCGTACTCTACTCAGTCCTTAATCTATCCACAGCTACCCCTGTACTGAACCCTAGATCCTCCATAACTGTCCCCGTACTCTACTCAGTCCTTAATCTATCCACAGCTACCCCTGTACTGAACCCTAGATCCTCCGTACCTCTATAACGGTCCCTGTACTCTACTCAGTCCCTAATCTATCCACAGCTACCCTTGTACTGAACTCTAGATCCTCCATAACTGTCCCTGTACTCTACTCAGTCCTTATTCTATCCACAGCTACCCCTGTACTGAACTCTAGATCCTCCATAACTGTCCCTGTACTCTACTCGGTCCTTATTCTATCCACAGCTACCCTTGGTTTCTACCTTTTAGAGCCTCCATCCCTCTACAGCCCATTTTGTATTGTACCACAGAGCCTCTATTCCTCTGCAACTGCTCTCCACTCCCCCACATATTGTACCCCAGAGCCTCTGTTTGTTTCTTCTCAACTACCCCCTGTATTGTACCCTATACCCCCTATATCTCCACAACTCTCCCTGCATTGTGCCCTAGACACAACTGTCCCTGTATTATACCCCTGGGCCTCCGTCCCTCCTCGACTGCCCCCTGTATTGTATCTCAGAACCTCTGTTCTGTCCCTCCTCAACTTCCCCTCGTACCCCATACCCCCTGTCTCTCCACAACATTCTCTGTATTGTGCCCTAGACACAACCGCTCCTCTGTATTGTACCCCAGAGTTCCTCCTCAACTGCCTCCTGTATTGTATCTCAGAACAGAGAGTAGGTGTATGCAATCATGACAAAGAGGGTTCCCTGGCATTAGCTATAAAGTACCTGGTGCCAGTATTAGCCACCTATTGTTGGGGCCCTTCTGGAAAGTGGTGCACATAGAGATGTCCCTTTAGGAGTATGCAATGGATGGCTGATGGGGCCCCTCTGAATTGTACCCAAGAGTTCCTCCTCAACTGCTCCCTGTAGTGTGCCCCTGTTCCTCAACTGCCCCCTGTAGTGTGCCCCTGTTCCTCAACTGCCCCCTGTAGTGTGCCCCTGTTCCTCAACTGCCCCCTGTAGTGTGCCCCTGTTCCTCAACTGCCCCCTGTAGTGTGCCCCTGTTCCTCAACTGCCCCATGTATTGTATCCCAGAACCTATGTGCCTCCTCAACTTCACCGTGTATTGTACCCCCATACCCCCTGTCTCTACACAACGTCCCCTGTATTGTGCTCTAGACACAACTACCCCTCTGTATTGTACCCCAGTGTTCCTCCTCAACTGTCCCTGTATTGTACCCCTGAGCCTCTGTTCCTCCGCAACCACCCCTGTATTGTATCTCAGAACCTCTGTCTGTCCTCAGCTGCCCCCTGTATTGTACCCCATACCTTCCTGTCTCTCCACAGAGTTCCCTGTATTGTGCTCTAGACACAACTGTCCTTGTACTGTACCACTGAACCTCCATCACAGCCTGGCATTATACCCCAGGGCCTCCATCCTTCCACAACTGCCCATATATTTGTACCCAAGAATTCTTTCTCTTCTCTCCACAGCTGTCCCTGTATTTTCCCCCAGACCCTTTTGTCCCTCCACAGTGACCCCTGTACTGTACCCTCATCCACCTATCCCTCTACAACTGCCCCATATTGTACCCCAGACTTTTTTTTTTTGTGGTTTCTGATTTTTATTGATGACTTTTCCATTAAATCAGCTCAGCAAGATCTGTTGGAAAAACAAATGGATGCCTCAGCCCAGCAAACTCCACCTATACCTAAAATATCCAGTATGTGGCTTGTAATGCTCGAGGGGCAGATGTACAGTCTCATGGTTTACTGACTACAAGGGGAAGAACTCACCTGTATTTTATTTGATAAAAAAAAAAAAAAAAACTGACTCCCCCATGTGGTTTCGTCCCGTTACCTTTCGTGTTGTCTGCCTCGTTATGCAGTGTGACACATCGCCCACATCTGAGACTGTTGTCACCTTTCTTTCTAAAGTTCACTCTCAGCAGGGGGGCCGGAGACCTTCCCACCGCAAAGACATCCGACATTTCCCAAAAAACGATTTCCCTGCCAGGAAAAGGTCGGAGTGCTGAGCTGAACCTATGGGAACGGTCAGTGTTGGGGCGCGTATCCTGATTGTGATAATATATAAAGAAATACAGCTTATAAATATTTCGGAATGGTATAATTTTGTTTTTAAAAAAAAAAAAAATGTTTGTTAATTTGGCCAGCCTGAGCGCCTGTACTTCCCTGTATTGGGACAGGGTCATGGGCAGCCTAGGTAGGGAGGAAGGAATACCCATTGCGGGTGGGGGGGGGGGTTCATTGATGGAGGTGGGGGGAGAAGGCTTATTGATGGAGGTGGGGGAGAAGGCTTATTGATGGAGGTGGGGGGAGAAGGCTTATTGATGGAGGTAAGGTGGAAGGTTCATTAATGGAGATGGGGAAAGCTGATTAAAGAAGGTGGTGGGTGAAGGTTCATTGATGGAGGGGGGGAGGGAAGGCTCATTGATGGAGGGGGGGGGAGGGAAGGCTCATTGATGGAGGGGGGGAGGGAAGGCTCATTGATGGAGGTGGGGGGGGGGGGGGGGGTCATTGATGATGGAGGTGGGGGGAGAAGGCTTATTGATGGAGGTAAGGAGGGAGGTTCATTAATAGAGATGGGGAAAGCTGATTGAAGGAGGTGGTGGGAGAAGGTTCATTGATGGAGGGGGGGCACATTGATGGAGGTGGGAGGGAAGGCTCATTGATGGAGGTGGGGGACGGAAGGCTCATTGATGGAGGTGGGGAGGGAAGGCTCATTGATGGAGTGGGGAGGGAAGGCTCATTGATGGAGGTGGGGCGGCAAGGCTCATTGATGGAGGCGGGAGGGAAGGCTCATTGATGGAGGCGGGAGGGAAGGCTCATTGATGGAGGTGGGGGACGGAAGGCTCATTGATGGAGGTGGGGGACGGAAGGCTCATTGATGGAGGTGGGGGACGGAAGGCTCATTGATGGAGGTGGGGGACGGAAGGCTCATTGATGGAGGTGGGGGACGGAAGGCTCATTGATGGAGGTGGGGGACGGAAGGCTCATTGATGGAGGTGGGGACGGAAGGCTCATTGATGGAGGTGGGGGACGGAAGGCTCATTGATGGAGGTGGGGGACGGAAGGCTCATTGATGGAGGTGGGGGACGGAAGGCTCATTGATGGAGGAGGGGGGAAAGGCACATTGATGGAGGTGGGGAGGGAAGGCACATTGATGGAGGGGGGAAGGCACATTGATGGAGGTGAGGAGGGAAGGCTCATTGATAGAGGGGGGGTTGAAGGGTTATTAATGGAGGTGGGGAAAGGAAGGCTGGTCCATGTAGTCCAGTCCATTAGAAGAGCTACTGGAGCTTAAATTTCTGGTAAAGGTAATGCTGGTTGTGATAGAAAGGTGTCAGAACACAGAAAGCCTTGCAGTTTGTTGCGTATAGGGGGGGGGGGGGGGGGCTGTGTAGTGGCAGGGTGTCCATGCTGACCCGTGTCCACAGCCAAAAGTGCCCACAATGGGCACGTGAGCATCAGAACTGGACCACAGAGCAATGGAAGAAGGTGGTTGGTCTGAGGAAGGTTCTCTTTTCCATCATGTGGATGGCTGGGTGCATCACCTGGGGAAAAGATGGCACCAGGCTGGGAAGAAGACAAGCCGGCAGAGGCAGTGCGATGCTTTGGGCAAAGTTCTGCTGGGAAACCTTGGCTCCTCCCATTCACGCGGATGTTACTTGACACGTACCACCTACCTAAACATTGTTGGTGACCAAGTACACCCCTTCATGGAAACGGTATTCCCTGATGGCAGTGGCCTCTTTCAGCAGGATAATGCGCCCTGCCACACTGCAAAAATGGTTGAAGAATGGTTTGAGGAACACGAGTTTCCAGATCTCAATACTATCGAGCATCTGTGGGATGTTCTGGAGAAACAAGTCTGATCCGCGGAGGCCTCACCTCCCACCTTACAGGACAAAAAGGATCTGCTGGTGACGGCTTGGTGCCACATCATACCTTCAGAGGTCTAGTGGAGTCCATGTCTGGGCGGGTCAGGAAAGGGGGACCTACTCAGCATTAGGTGGGTGCTCATAATATTATGACTGATTACGAAAGTATATATATAATTTAATGTTCTTGCACTTTTGTGAAGGCGTCCAGATCAATTTGATGATGAATTCTCCAGCTGTGGTCACAGCTCCACCCATACTAAACCCACGCTGACTCTTTGTCAGATGACTCCACAGACTTACCGCATCTTGAATGATGATCCCCCCCCCCCCCCGGCGCTCATTACCTCATACACATTATATTAAAGTAGCTCCGTCCCCAGACACAGAATCACATTAGTGGGGGTCATTACTCACCGCCAGCCAACAGAGAAAGTCCCGATGGCCGTCCGCCGATCCATCACCATTCCTCCAGTGAGGTTTAATCACATCGAGTCGTTTGTCACCACTGGAAACCCGAAAATACAAAACCTGTAATGAGGGGTCTATAATACTGCAGAGAATATTTTACTCTAATACTGCCCAGATTTATATCAGCTGATTAACCTTTTTGGAAGAATCTGAAATGAGGACATGAAAGTTTCCTGTACAGCCAATGTAATTCTTATATCTGACCTCCGGCCCTCCCTTCAGTCTTGCACAGGTGTACCGGCTCCTCCCCTTCAGTCTTGCACAGGTGTATCGGCTCCTCCCCTTCAGTCTTGCACAGGTGTACCGGCTCCTCCCCTTCAGTCTTGCACAGGTGTACCGGCTCCTCCCCTTCAGTCTTGCACAGGTGTACCGGCTCCTCCCCTTCAGTCTTGCACAGGTGTATCGGCTCCTCCCCTTCAGTCTTGCACAGGTGTGCCGGCTCCTCCCCTTCAGTTTTGCACAGGTGTATCGGCTCCTCCCCTTCAGTCTTGCACAGGTGTACCGGCTCCTCCCCTTCAGTCTTGCACAGGTGTCCCGGCTCCTCCCCTTCAGTCTTGCACAGGTGTACCGGCTCCTCCCCTTCAGTCTTGCACAGGTGTACCGGCTCCTCTCCTTCAGTCTTGCACAGGTGTACCGGCTCCTCCCCTTCAGTCTTGCACAGGTGTACCGGCTCCTCCCCTTCAGTCTTGCACAGGTGTACTGGCTCCTCCCCTTCAGTCTTGCACAGGTGTACTGCTCCTCCCCTTCAGTCTTGCACAGGTGTACCGGCTCCTCCCCTTCAGTCTTGCACAGGTGTACCGGCTCCTCTTCTGGGCTGAAACGGCTTCCCCTGATATTTCACCGCACACTGTGAGTGTCTCACTATGTGCATTAGAAGCCGCAGCAAGTCAGATAGAGCCCCGCCTCATTTCCTGGCTGGAGGACATCATCTAGCGCAGTGGTTCTCGACTCCTGTCCTCAGGACCCACTAACAGGCCAGGTTTGCAAGATAACTGAAATACATTGCAGGTGATATAATATGCTGCTCAGCAGGGGCGTTGCTAGGTCTACAAAAGATCTGAGGCTAGAGCCCATAGCAGCGTAGTAAAGAAAGTCATACGCTTGGACGGGCATACACATGTATATACAGTAATATACGCGTGTGTGTGTGTGTATATATCCCCAGAGAGCCCCCCCACTTACATCAGGGTCCCCAGAGAGCCCCTCCTTACATCAGAGTCCCCAGAAAGCCTCCCCTTGCATCTGGGTCCCCAGAGAGCCCCCCTTACATCAGGGTCCCCATAGAGCCCCTCCCTTACATCAGGGTCCCCAGAGAGCCCCTCCCCTTACATCAGGGTCCCCATAGAGCCCCTCCTTACATCAGGGTCCCCAGAGAGCCCCTCCTTACATCAGGGTCCCCAGAGAGCCCCTCCTTACATCAGGTCCCCAGAGAGCCCCTCCTTACATCAGGGTCCCCAGAGAGCCTCTCCCTTGCATCAGGGTCCCCAGAGAGCCCCTCCTTACATCAGGGTCCCCAGAGAGCCCCTCCTTACATCAGGGTCCCCAGAGAGCCTACCCCCTTACATCAGGGTCCCCAGAGAGCCCCTCCTTACATCAGGGTCCCCAGAGAGCCCCTCCTTACATCAGGGTCCCCAGAGAGTCTCTCCCTTGCATCAGGGTCCCCAGAGAGCCTCCCCCTTGCATCAGGGTCCCCAGAGAGCCTCCCCTCCCCTTGGGGACCCCTGCAGAGACTCAGGGTTATTGGCCCAAGATTCGGGGCTATAGCCCCAAAAGCCACCCCCTAGCGACGCCACTGCTGCTCAGTGATTGCAGTATTCTGCATCTCCCCAAGGTAATACATAAAACCTGGCCTGTTAGTGCGCCCTGAGGACAGGAGTTGAGAACCACTGATCTAGTGGTTTCCTCCCCAGCCTGCCCCGCCCCTCCCCGCCCCTTTCATTGGATTTCAGTTCTTTTAATCAGGTTCAGAATCACATGGGGGGGTGTTCTGTATGCAAATACAGCCTGCCTAGAGATGTCCACTCCTCCAAACTGACACCCGCCCTTCCAGGCATTTTGATATTTGCATAACTCCTCCCAAGGGCGTCAGACCTCTGCAGAGAGATCACTGCTTCCACACAAATAGCCAGGGTCTTTCCCTACAGACTGCTGGCAGGAGACAGGCTTCTCTACTCAGGCTGTGACTGTCTTCCAAAGGAAACAGACTTTGCACCAGGGGCAGCCCATACATCAAGGGCGCACGAGCGCTGCCCCCTCTATCCACGCCACCCCCCTATATGCATACTTACCAACTGTCCCAAATTTTCCGGGACATCCCCGGGATTTAGACCCTTTTCCTGGATTTCGCCATTCCCAGGAAATTCTTATTTTCCAGATTTATTTTTGTCTCCCCCGGCTGCCATTTTCCCGAAGACCACAACAAGCAATTACTGTTTAGTAATGGCCGGGTGGCTGCCAATAGAATTTGAGCTGTGGCACCGCCCACCTTTCCCGCCCCGCTGCCACCTGTCTGTGACCTGATGTGGGAAGGGGCGGGGGTGGGCGGTGCCGCATCTCAATTGCTATTGGCAGCCACCCGGCTATTTTGTCCCATTCTGTTTAGTAATGGCGGCGGAGAGAAAGGGGGGTTAATGGATAGATTAATGCATAGCACAGTACAGCTTGTATAACAGTGTAAATTTGCTGTCCCCGCAAAATAAGTGACAGTTGTCCAAATTGGGCCCAAAGTGTCAATATTTTGTGTGGCCGCCATTATTTTCCAGCACTGCCTTCACCCTCTTGGGCATGGAGGTCACCAGAGCTTCACAGGTTGTCACTGGAGTCCTCTTCCCCTCCTCCATGATGACATCACAACGCTCCATTCATGACACTCCCACCACCATGACACTCCCACCACCATGACACTCCCCCCACCATGACACTCCCACCACCATGCTTGACTGTAGACAAGACACACTTGTCTTTGTCCTCCTCACCTGGTTGCCCCCACACACGCCTGACACCATCTGACACCAAATACCTTTATCTTGGTCTCATCAGACCACAGGACGTGGTTCCAGTAATCCATGTCCTTAGTCTGCTTGTCTTCAGCAAACTGTTTGCGGTCTTTCTTGTGCATCATCTTTAGAAGAGGCTTCCTTCTGGGACGACAGCCATGCAGACCAATTTGATGCAGTGTGCGGCGTATGGTCTGAGCACTGACAGGCTGACCCCCCACCCCTACAACCTCTGCAGCAATGCTGGCAGCACTCATACGTCTATTTCCCAAAGACAACCTCTGGATATGACGCTGAGCACGTGACCTCAACTTCTTTGGTGGACCATGGCGAGGCCTGTTCTGAGGGGAACCTGTCCTGTTATACCGCTGGATGGTCTTGGCCACCGTGCTGCAGATCAGTTTCAGGGTCTTGGCAATCTTCTTATAGCCTCGGCCATCTTTATGTAGAGCAACAATTCTTATCTTCAGATCCTCAGAGAGTTCTTTGCCATGAGGTGCCATGTTGTACTTCCAGTGACCAGTATGAGAGAGTGAGAGCGATAACACCAAATTTAACACACCTGCTCCCCATTCACAACCTGAGACCTTGTAACACTAACGAGTCACATGACACCGGGGGAGGGAAAATGGCTAATTGGGCCCAATTTTGAGATTTTCACTTAGGGGTGTACTGACTTTTGTGAGATACTCTATATGAACGTATGACGAGGTTTGACAACCGCCTGAGCTGCAAACGTTCATCCTTAAAATATGGTTTACGTCCAATGGCTCAGTGCACGGCGATCGGCGGTCCCAGCGGGGGCTCGGAGACTGGCACAGCGTCACTTACAATGTACTTATTGTTCCCGTAGAGTGACGGCACGCCAGCTGACCGCGGCTCTCTCCACATCTGCCAACAGTTTGTGTTTGTCACATGACCTCTGGAGGGAAACGCGGCGGGCGGTCACACTGCGATGATGATACGCGGAGAATTCCTCCAACATCATCCCAAGTGACCCCAACCAGGAAAAAAAAAAGCTGAATCTCTTTATATTTATCCAAAGATATTGTGGAAGTTCTTCCATCCGAGTATTGATGACCTTTTTTGGGGTTGGTTGGGAATTTATTGCCAGAAGGTGATATATTGGCCATTTTCTGCCCCCACAATTGGCGATAAGTGACGTAATGACAATCAGATGATAAAAAATAAAGAAAAGATACAATACTTTCTGTCTTTAGTATATACTGTATATATAAGACCTTCCTGTCCTCATATGATATACAATGTATCCTCATATTATAATATACAATGTATCCTCATAATATAATATACAATGTATCCTCATAATATGATATACAATGTATCCTCATAATATAATATACAATGTATCCTCATATTATAATATACAATGTATCCTCATATTATACTATACAATACAATTTTTGTTCGTTCGTTTTCGTACGAATAAACAAATGATTTGCTAAAAATTTTAACAAATAACGAATCGTTCGAATCAAACGAATCCGAAAAACAACGAAAATCCCCCAAAAAAAAATTAGAAACAACGAATGTACGAATGAAGAAAAACCAAAAAACAAAAAAAACAGAACAACGAAAATGAACGAAGAAAATTCGTACATTCGTAACTTTTTTTTTCGATTCGTAATTTTCCGTGTCTCTTACAATGTAATAATAGCATACACATTACATAACATTATGAATTATGCTCCAATTACGAATCTACGAATGTTACGAAAGTAAAATAAACAAAAATTAAACTAACAAAAAAACGAATCAATGAAAAAAATAACTCTTACGAATTTACGAATCGTTACGAATCAACGGAAACGAAAAAAAAAAAAAAAAAAACGAAAATAAACAAATTTTTTTGTTGTGCACATGTCTACTATACAATGTATCCTCATATTACAATATATCCTCATATAATATACAATGTATCCTCATATTATAATATACAATGTATCCTCATATTATAATATACAATATATCCTCATATAATATACAATGTATCCTCATATTATAATATACAATGTATCCTCATATTATAATATACAATGTATTCTCATATTATAATATACAATGTATCCTCATAATATAATATACAATGTATCCTCATATTATAATATACAATGTATCCTCATATTATAATATATCCTCATATTATAATATACAATGTATCCTCATATTATAATATACAATGTATCCTCATATTATAATATATCCTCATATTATAATATACAATGTATCCTCATATTATAATATACAATGTATCCTCATATTACAATATATCCTCATATAATATACAATGTATCCTCATATTATAATATACAATGTATCCTCATATTATAATATACAATGTATCCTCATATTATAATATACAATATATCCTCATATTATAATATACAATATATCCTCATGTTATTTTATACAATCTTATATCCAGTCATCTATCCAGTTGGCCAATGACCGCGCTGTCACCGGTCGCAGCGGCTAATTGGCTGGACAGACAGCTGGGCTCCTGATGTGTCTGGCGGTCGCTGGAAAAGGAAGCCATAAAACAGAAGGTTGCCATGGGAACAGGACAAAACCAATTTTGCTTAAAATGTCAACAATTAGAGGAGAAAACATGACATTTCCCGCTTTTTATTTTTCATGTCTGAGGGGCGGATCCTCTCCTGGAAGACTTTAGGCCTCGGGGGGCGAAAACTTTCCTTCAGATGCAACAAAACATCTTCCAGTGAATTCCGGAGATGACCCTCCATGAGGACCATAGAAGAGCGGACGCCGCTATTGGTTCTGGTTCGGTGCGCACGGCGAGGTGCGGCGGTCCCGACCGCGTCCAGCCGCTGCCATGCAGATTATCTGGGGGGGAAGGTGGGCGGGGCCCATTTTTGTCTCAGATCATATAGTCTGCAGTGATTGGTGAAATCCTTTATTGACACCTACGCTGTATTCAGGGCTCCGCCCACACGGAATGTTCCGCTCCCTTTAACTGATACATGTCATGCTCAGGGCTTTTTTTCTCTGACAATAGATCTAGGAACTCCCCCTTTCCGAGTCACCCCTTGGTTCCACCCCTCCACCACCACCCCCCAGGACTGAGAATACAGAACCAAGTAACAATTGTGGTATTAAGTCATTTGTATGGAATTTGTTAATGATAACAAGAAAAACAACAAAATAGATCCCATGCAGCCAACAACAATAGATCCCCCCCCCCCCACCAGCAACAATGGACCACCCACAGCAAAATACCCCCTCCCCAGTAAGAAAAGATCCCCAGCAGCAATAGCAGATCTTCCTGCAGCCAGCATCAATAGACTCTCCAGCAGCTAGCAACAATGGACCACCCGCAACAAAATAGCCCCAGGAACCCTAGACCCCCCAGCAGCATTAACAGATCTCACTGCAGCCAGCATCAATAGACTCTCCAGCACCCAGCAACAATGGACCACCCGCAACAAAATCCCCCCAGGAACTATAGACCCCCCAGCAGCATCAACAGATCTCATTGCAGTCAGATCCCCTCCAACAACAATAGATCCCCCAGCAGCTAGCTTTAATAGACCCAGCACCCCTTGCCAGGGCCCCTGACGCAATGGTTTATTACAGGGGTGGGGGGCACCCTGACCCTAACCCTAAGGCAAAGGGGGGCTCCGTTTGGCATCTTTGCCCTGGGCGCTGGATGACCTTGTCCCGGGACTGCCCCTTGCCCCCTTGCCCCCTTGCCTTTCCATACATTCAATGCTGGAGGTGCCCTGGTCATACAATTGGATGGAAAAAATGTAGCAGAGATGGTGACTTTACATGGGAGTCCCTCCACTGATCATCCACCAAATGTTTTTGGGCATTTTATAGAGCAGCCAATGAATTCTGTGTTGTGTGACTCCCAGCCTCTCTTCTTTCTGGAACACCAATCATATCCAAACTTCCAGGGCAGCTGTGGATCTGATTGGTTGCTGCAATGGTGAACTTACGAGCAGTGGCATTTGGTGTTTTTTTTGAGGGGGGGCGGGCGGCAAATTATCCACCCGCCGGATAGCACCCACCACCCCCCCCCCGGTTGGGTCACGGGGGCCACGGGAAGCACCCTCCCCCCCCAGGTCAGTCAGTCAGTAGTCGGGGCCTCGCACTTACCCCATCTCACGAGCAGCGCGGTGGGCGGCGTCGGCTTCTCTCCAGACTGTTCTCTTCGGCTGCTTCCCCTGCGTCTCCTCCCTCCTGTTCCTTACAGCCAATCCGATCGGATCTCCTTTCGGCCAATCGGGTGACGGGTCTCACGACCCGCTTCCTGATTGATCAAGAGGAGAATCAGTGTTATAATAGTGAATATTCATTTGCTATTGTCACAGAGCTGCGTGGACTCAGTGCGCAGTGCTCTGCACCCCGAGTCCACCCTTTTTCTGAAGCCTATTAGAGCCCCTGGCTCTAATCACTTGCTTCAAAAAAAAAAAAAACAGATTGGAATCCATGCATCCGGTGGCCCGCATGTAGATGGGGGGTGGCCCCCGTGTGCCCCTAATGGTTGGGCCGCCACTGCTTACAGGGGACAATTTAGTACGAACTTGTTGCTTTGCTCTGCATGGGGGGGGGGGGGGGATAACTTTGGAT
This sequence comes from Lithobates sylvaticus, assembly GCA_028564925.1. Taxonomy (NCBI): domain Eukaryota; kingdom Metazoa; phylum Chordata; class Amphibia; order Anura; family Ranidae; genus Lithobates; species Lithobates sylvaticus. Next base: position 191,781,005 of record CM053034.1, read on the forward strand.
TAGGGATGACCTCTTCCCCACAACCCTGGTCACTGAATGTGGGGTCTGACCACCGGTGTATGACCTTGGCCTGACCACGCCCACATCTTCAACTCTACAAACCATCCATGTATGACTTTGGCTTGGCTCCTGACCACTCCGCCATCTTCTATCCTACTGACCACCGTTGTCTCCAACAACTCCCATAGCATGTCCCCAGTCTCCAACAACTCCCATAGCATGTCCCCAGTCTCCAACAACTCCCATAGCATGTCCCCAGTCTCCAACAACTCCCATAGCATGTCCCCAGTCTCCAACAACTCCCATAGCATGTCCCCAGTCTCCAACAACTCCTATAGCATGTCCCCAGTCTCCAACAACTCCTGTAGCATGTCCCCAGTCTCCAACAACTCCTGTAGCATGTCCCCAGTCTCCAACAACACCTATAGCATGTCCCCAGTCTCCAACAACTCCTGTAGCATGTCCCCAGTCTCCAACAACTCCCACAGCATGTCCCCAGTCTCCAACAACACCTATAGCATGTCCCCAGTCTCCAACAACTCCTATAGCATGTCCCCAGTCTCCAACAACTCCTATAGCATGTCCCCAGTCTCCAACAACTCCTATAGCATGTCCCCAGTCTCCAACAAGTTCTATAGCATGTCCCCAGTCTCCAACAACTCCCATAGCATGTCCCCAGTCTACAACAACTCCTATAGCATGTCCCCAGTCTCCAACAACTCCTATAGCATGTCCCCAGTCTCCAACAACTCCCATAGAATGTCCCCAGTCTCCAACAACTCCCATAGCATGTCCCCAGTCTCCAACAACTCCTGTAGCATGTCCCCATTCTCCAACAACACCTACAGCATGTCCCCAGTCTCCAACAACTCCTGTAGCATGTCCCCAGTCTCCAACAACTCCCATAGAATGTCCCCAGTCTCCAACAACTCCTATAGCATGTCCCCAGTCTCCAACAACTCCTATAGCATGTCCCCAGTCTCCAACAACTCCCACAGCATGTCCCCAGTCTCCAACAACTCCTATAGCATGTCCCCAGTCTCCAACAAGTTCTATAGCATGTCCCCAGTCTCCAACAACTCCCATAGCATGTCCCCAGTCTACAACAACTCCTATAGCATGTCCCCAGTCTCCAACAACTCCTATAGCATGTCCCCAGTCTCCAACAACTCCCATAGAATGTCCCCAGTCTCCAACAACTCCCATAGCATGTCCCCAGTCTCCAACAACTCCTGTAGCATGTCCCCAGTCTCCAACAACACCTACAGCATGTCCCCAGTCTCCAACAACTCCTGTAGCATGTCCCCAGTCTCCAACAACTCCCATAGAATGTCCCCAGTCTCCAACAACTCCTATAGCATGTCCCCAGTCTCCAACAACTCCTATAGCATGTCCCCAGTCTCCAACAACACCTACAGCATGTCCCCAGTCTCCAACAACTCCCATAGAATGTCCCCAGTCTCCAACAACTCCTATAGAATGTCCCCAGTCTCCAACAACTCCTACAGCATGTCCCCAGTCTCCAACAACTCCCACAGCATGTCCCCAGTCTCCAACAACTCCCAGAGCATGTCCCCAGTCTCCAACAACTCCCACAGCATGTCCCCAGTCTCCAACAACTCCCATAGCATGTCCGCAGTCTCCAACAACTCCTATAGCATGTCCCCAGTCTCCAACAACTCCTATAGAATGTCCCCAGTCTCCAACAACTCCCATAGCATGTCCCCAGTCTCCAACAACTCCCATAGCATGTCCCCAGTCTCCAACAACTCCTGTAGCATGTCCCCCAGTCTCCAACAACTCCTATAGAATGTCCCCAGTCTCCAACAACTCCTATAGAATGTCCCCAGTCTCCAACAACTCCTACAGCATGTCCCCAGTCTCCAACAACTCCCATAGCATGTCCCCAGTCTCCAACAACTCCCATAGCATGTCCCCAGTCTCCAACAACTCCCATAGCATGTCCCCAGTCTCCAACAACTCCCATAGCATGTCCCCAGTCTCCAACAACTCCCACAGCATGTCCCCAGTCTCCAACAACTCCTATAGCATGTCCCCAGTCTCCAACAACTCCTATAGCATGTCCCCAGTCTCCAACAACTCCTGTAGCATGTCCCCAGTCTCCAACAACTCCTATAGCATGTCCCCAGTCTCCAACAACTCCCACAGCATGTCCCCAGTCTCCAACAACTCCCATAGCATGTCCCCAGTCTCCAACAACTCCTGCAGCATATCCCCAGTCTCCATCGATCGGGCAGGTGTGTAATAACGCGTCGCTGATTAATCCGCCATTGTAACAATATAAAGACCCCCCCCTTCACTGATGACGGCCCCCCCTTAGCACGTCGCTGGCCGGGCTCATGACTCAATCATCCAATTATTCCATGAGTCACCCTCCGCCGGGCACAGCGCTCCTCCACAATGACTCAGAATAATGCGGAGAGAGAGCCGGGGGGCTCCCGGGAGTGCGGACACATCTGTCCTGTGTGTGGGGGGGTCACTGACAGGGGGCTCCCCCTCCCCCATCACTCTCTAATGAGTCCAATATGTGCTAAGAAGACCCGCCCCCCCCCACTGTCTGTTCCTCACTGTTCCTTATTCAGTGTCCCCTCCTACCCTATGTGTGCATCCTGGGGGGGTCCAGTTATAAGCCCCCCCCGGGGTCAGGACCCGCCCCCCCAACCGTCTGTTCCTCACACCTCTGCTTTATTCAGGGTCCCCTCCTACCCTATATGTGCATCCTGGGGGGGGGTCCAGTTATAAGCCCCCCCGGGGTCAGGACCCGCCCCCCCCACGTCTGTTCCTCACACCTCTGCTTTATTCGGGGCCCCCTCCTACCCTATATGTGCATCCTGGGGGGGGGGGGGGTCCAGTTATAAGCCCCCCCGGGGTCAGGACCTGTCCCCCCCACCGTCTGTTCCTCACACCTCTGCTTTATTCGGGGTCCCCTCCTACCCTATATGTGCATCCTGGGGGGGGGGGGTCCAGTTATAGGGAGAGAACATTAACATTTCTGCACATGTCCTCAGCAGGGGCAACGAGGACATCATGTGGGGGGTGGGGTTTATTTTCAGGTGTGGGCGGAGAATTTCCTAAAATAATGATTTGGTGTGATGAGGCCCCTCCCACCTACATATAAGGATGGTGAGAGGTGCTGTAATAAAGAGCGGCCACTGCATGGCGCCATCACATAAAGGATGGAGATGGTGGAATCTTCCCACAATCAGTACAGCAACGTCTGACATTATATATGGAGGGGGAGGAGCTACATTATATACAGTATATATGGAGGGGAGGAGTCTATGTCAGGGGAGGGGATGTATTTTAGGGTGTGGTCAGTGTGGGGGGAGGGGGATGTATTTGGGGGGACGTCATTGTGGGGAGGGGGATTTATTTTGGGGTGCGGTCAGTGTGGGGGAGGGGGTGTATTTTGGGGTGCGGTCAGTGTGGAGGAGGGGGATATATTTTGGGGTGCGGTCAGTGTGGGGGAGGGGATGTAGTTGGGGTGTGGTCAGTGTGGGGAGGGGGATTTATTTTGGGGTGCGGTCAGTGTGGGGGAGGGGATGTATTTGGGGTGCGGTCAGTGTGGGGGAGGGGATGTATTTCGGGATGCGGTCGGTGTGGGGATTTATTTTTGGGGTGCGGTCAGTGTGGGGGAGGGGAATTTATTTTGGGGTGCGGTCAGTGTGGGGGAGGGGAATTTATTTTGGGATGCGGTCGGTGTGGGGGAGGGGGATTTATTTTTGGGGTGCGGTCAGTGTGGGGGAGGGGATTTATTTTGGGGATGCGGTCAGTGTGGGGGAGGGGATTTATTTTTGGGATGCGGTCGGTGTGGGGGAGGGGGATTTATTTTGGGGTGCGGTCAGTGTGGGGGAGGGGATTTATTTTTGGGGTGCGGTCAGTGTGGGGGAGGGGATTTATTTTTGGGGTGCGGTCAGTGTGGGGGAGGGGATTTATTTTGGGGTGCGGTCAGTGTGGGGGAGGGGGATTTATTTTGGGGTGCGGTCAGTGTGGGGAGGGGATGTATTTTGGGGTGCGGTCAGTGTGGGGGGAGGGGATTTATTTCAGGGTGCGGTCAGTGTGGGGGGAGGGGGTTTATTTTGGGGTGCGGTCAGTGTGGGGGGAGGGGATGTATTTGGGGTGCGGTCAGTGTGGGGGGAGGGGATGTATTTGGGGTGCGGTCAGTGTGGGGGAGGGGGTGTATTTTGGGGTGTGGTCAGTGTGGGGGGAGGGGATGTATTTCGGGGTGCGGTCAGTGTGGGGGAGGGGGTTTATTTAGGGGTGCGGTCAGTGTGGGGGGAGGGGGATGTATTTGGGGTGCGGTCAGTGTGGGGGAGGGGGATGTATTTGGGGTGCGGTCAGTGTGGGGGGGATTTATTTTGGGGTGTGGTCAGTGTGGGGGGAGGGGATGTATTTCGGGGTGCGGTCAGTGTGGGGGAGGGGGTTTATTTAGGGGTGCGGTCAGTGTGGGGGGAGGGGGATGTATTTGGGGTGCGGTCAGTGTGGGGGGAGGGGATGTATTTGGGGTGCGGTCAGTGTGGGGGAGGGGGTGTATTTTGGGGAGGGGGGGGTCAGCCTTGGATCTCCTCCTGGTAACCAATCAGTGATCTGCCTGAGGAGCTGCCTTGGGTTGCCATGGGAACACACAGGCCCCACCCCTCTAGGCTGGAGTGACATCTGGAATGTGACTGGTTGTTTTCACTCTCAGACTCCGCCCATTTGAGGCTCCACAGGCTGTGGTGACAGGAGGGAGGGACCCAAATATTTCCTCTTCCAACCCCGCCTCTTTTCCATTCCCGCTCCGCCCATGATCCTCCCCTAGTTCTAAGTTAGGCGAAAGTCCCGCCTACTTTTCATATAGCGAAGGTAGAAAGCCCCTCCTTCGCACTTACACTCCGCCTCCCGCTGCTTGCTGGCCTTATGTGGCCAGATCCGCCCCGCCCTCACACTCCCCTCCAGTTATAGACTGGCAGCAAGTAGGCGGTCCCGCCCCGCCTTCACACTCACTCACAGTTGTAGGCCCCGCCCTCCCCGCTCTCCAGCCCGCAGTGAGGCCCCGCCCCCCGGAGCGGCCCAGCTCAGTCGGTGAGGCTCCGGTCGGTCGGTCGGACGGCGGGATGTCCGGAGGGAGGGACGGCGCCGTGCAGGAGAAGTACCGGCTGGTGGTGGTGGGAGGAGGCGGGGTGGGGAAGTCCGCCCTCACCATACAATTCATCCAGGTGAGACAGACAGTGCTGGAATGTGGGGGGAGGGGCAGGTTATGGGGCCCCCGGGGGCCACACTGACAGTGGGGTCATCTTCTCTCTTCTTTCTTCTCTTCTCTCTTCTACTCCTTCTTTCTCTTCTCTTTCCTTCTCTCTTCTATCTCTTCTTTCTTCTTCTCTTCACTCTTTTTCTTCTTCTTCTTCTTCTCTTCTCTTCCCTTCATCTCTTCTCTCGTGCTTCTTCTCTTCTTCATCTGAATGTGGGGGGAGGGGCAGATCTTCTTCCTCTCTTTCTTCTTCTATTCTCTTTCTCTCTCTTCTTCTCTTCTTCTTCTCTCTCTCTTCTTCCTTCTGTTCTCTCTCTCTACTTCTTTCTTCTTCTTCTTCTTCTTCTTCTCTTCTCTTTACTCTTCTCTCTCTTCTCTTTCTACTCTTTCTTCTTCTTATTCTTCTTCTTCTCGTGCAGGTTCTTCTTCTTTCACTCTTACTTCTTTTCTTCTTTTCTTCTATCTTCCCTTCTTCTCCTCTTCTTCTCCTTCCTTTTCTCCTTCTTCTCTTCTCTTCTTCCCCCCGGGGCCACACTGAGCTTCTCCGCTGTACTGTATACTGGGGCCCTCCCGGGGGCCCCCGGGGGCCACACTGAGCTTCTCCGCTGTACTGCTTCTTCTTTCTTCTTTTCTCTCACTATGGGGGCCACACTGAGGCTTCTTCCTCTTACTCTTCTTTCTTCTCTTCTTTTCTCTTCTTTCTTTCTCTCTTCTCTTGCTTCTCTACTCTTGCTCTTCTTCTTTCTTTCTTCTTCTCTTGCTGGGCTTCTTCTCTCATCTCTTTCTCTTCTATTTCCTTCTTTTCTCTTATTCTTCTTCTTCTTTCTTCTTCTTTTCTCTCTTCTTCTAACTTCCTCTTCTCTTCTTCTCTTCTCTCTTCTCTGCCTTCTTTACTCTTTACTCTTCTCTTGGGACTTTTCTTTCTTTCTTCTTCTTTCTTCTTTCCTTCTTACTCATTCTCTTCTTATCTTCTTCTTCTCTTCTACTTCTTCTCTTCTTCTTCCTTCCTCTTTCCTTGCTTTCTTTTTCCCTATTCTTTCTTCCCTTCTTCTTCTGACCATCTCTCTCTTTTCTTTACTTCTCCCTCTTCTGTCCTTCTTCTTCTTACTGAGCTTTCTACTGTATACTGGGGCCCCCGGGGGTCCACACTCTCACTCTCTCTCTTCTCTGCTGACTGTATACTGGGGCCCCCGGGGGCCACACTGAGCTTCTCCGCTGTACTGTATACTGGGGCCCCGGGGGCCACACTGAGCTTCTCCACTGTACTGTATACTGGGGGCCCCCGGGGGGCCACACTGTGCTTCTCCGCTGTACTGTATACTGGGGCCCCCGGGGGCCACACTGAGCTTCTCCTCTGTACTGTATACTGGGGCCCCGCGGGGGCCACACTGAGCTTCTCTGCTGTACTGTATACTGGGGCCCCCGGGGGCCACACTGAGCTTCTCCTCTGTACTGTATACTGGGGCCCCCCGGGGGCCACACTGAGCTTCTCCTCTGTACTGTATACTGGGGGCCCCCGGGGGCCACACTGAGCTTCTCCGCTGTACTGTATACTGGGGCCCCGGGGGGCCACACTGAGCTTCTCCACTGTACTGTATACTGGGGGCCCCCGGGGGGCCACACTGTGCTTCTCCGCTGTACTGTATACTGGGGCCCCCGGGGGCCACACTGAGCTTCTCCTCTGTACTGTATACTGGGGCCCCCGGGGGCCACACTGAGCTTCTCTGCTGTACTGTATACTGGGGGCCCCCGGGGGCCACACTGAGCTTCTCCTCTGTACTGTATACTGGGGCCCCCGGGGGCCACACTGAGCTTCTCTGCTGTACTGTATACTGGGGCCCCCGGGGGCCACACTGAGCTTCTCCTCTGTACTGTATACGGGGCCCCCGGGGGCCACACTGAGCTTCTCCGCTGTACTGTATCCGGGGGCCACACTGAGCTTCTCTGCTGTACTGTATACTGGGGCCCCCGGGGGCCACACTGAGCTTCTCCTCTGTACTGTATACGGGGCCCCCGGGGGCCACACTGAGCTTCTCCGCTGTACTGTATCCGTGGGCCACACTGAGCTTCTCTGCTGTACTGTATACTGGGGGCCCCGTGGGCCACACTGAGCTTCTCTGCTGTACTGTATACTGGGGGCCCCGGGGGCCACACTGAGCTTCTCCTCTGTACTGTATACGGGGCCCCGGGGGCCACACTGAGCTTCTCCGCTGTACTGTATACTGGGGGCCCCTGGGGGCCACACTGAGCTTCTCCACTGTACTGTATACTGGGGGCCCCCGGGGGCCACACTGAGCTTCTCCACTGTACTGTATACTGGGGGCCCCCGGGGGCCACACTGAGCTTCTCCTCTGTACTGTATACTGGGGCCCCCGGGGGCCACACTGAGCTTCTCCGCTGTACTGTATACTGGGGGCCCCGGGGGCCACACTGAGCTTCTCCGCTGTACTGTATACTGTGGGCCCCCGGGGGCCACACTGAGCTTCTCCACTGTACTGTATACTGGGGGCCCCCAAGGGCTGGTGGGGGGAGGGGTCAGTAGTAGTGGTGTTGGGGCCCCCAAGGGCTGGTGGGGGGAGGGGTCAGTAGTAGTGGTGTTGGGGCCCCCAAGGGCTGGTGGGGGGAGGGGTCAGTAGTAGTGGTGTTGGGGCCCCTGTAGTCCATCATCCTGCAACACTCCCAGGGTGATCTCTGCCCCCCCCCCCCCCCCAATGGTGAAATCCTGATTGGCTCACACACACTACTGGCAGCCGTGTCATCGGGGTGAGGAAACTCCGTGTGTCTATAGAGGACCCGTCACCTGTATGTGTTTAGGGGGGTCACCTGTGTTTAGGGGGGTCACCGGTATGTGTGTGTGTTTAAGGGGGTCACCGTGTGTGGGGGGGTCACTGGTGTGTGTGAGGGGGGGTCACCTGTATGGGGGGGGGGGTCACCGGTGTTTAGGGGGGGCTCTGCTCTGACGGGTCGCCTTTATTTCTGGGTAATAAGAGCTGCTGACGTTCCGCCTTTAGATTGTCAGCTCTTGGGATCGGTTGGAATATTGATGCTCCACTTTATTATGAGGCTCCGGATCCTCCGACTCAGAAGATGATTTTATGTAACATTTTATATTTTTATTACTGTCATGGAAACAATGTAACTTCTCAGAAATGTACAGGGGGGGGGAGGGGGAGACATTTCTCAGAGCACCGCCCACAACATACCGAGTGCTTTCATTAAAGGGGACCTGTCATCAGATAACACAGATCACCCCCCCTTAACTTCTGAGAAGTAAATCTCATTTGTGTGGCCCCTTGGAGCGGATTGCAGCCCATGGGGGGCCCCTTGGAGCGGACTGGGGCCCGTGGGGGGGGGGGCTCCTTGGGAGCGCAGTGCGGCCCGTGGGGGGGGGGGCTCCTTGGGAGCGCAGTGCGGCTCGTGGCGGGGGGGGCCTTGAAGCAGAGTGGAGGGGGCCCTTGGAGCGGAGTGTTGCTTGTCGGGGGGGCCCTTGGAGCAGAGTGGGGGGGCCCTTGAAGCAGAGTGTGGCTCGTGGGGGGGCCCCCTTGGAGCGGAGTGCGTCCCGTGGGGGGGGCCCCCTTGGAGCGGAGTGCGTCCCGTGGGGGGGGGCCCCCTTGGAGCGGAGTGCGTCCCGTGGGGGGGGGGCCCCCTTGGAGCGGAGTGCGTCCCGTGGGGGGGCCCCCTTGGAGCGGAGTGCGTCCCGTGGGGGGGGGGGCCCCTTGGAGCGGAGTGCGTCCGGTGGGGGGGGGCCCCCTTGGAGCGGAGTGCGTCCCGTGGGGGGGGGGGCCCCCTTGGAGCGGAGTGCGTCCCGTGAGGGGGGGCCCCCTTGGAGCGGAGTGCGTCCCGTGGGGGGGGGCCCCCTTGGAGCGGAGTGCGTCCCGTGGGGGGGGGGCCCCCTTGGAGCGGAGTGCGTCCCGTGGGGGGGGGCCCTTGGAGCGGAGTGCGTCCCGTGGGGGGGGGCCCTTGGAGCGGAGTGCGTTTTAGGGGGGGGCTCTGGCCCTCTGTGGCGGTGCACTCGGTGACCTGCGGCTCCTCCGGGAGTTTTGATGAGCTGTTGTATGGACTTTGTTCTGTCAGCTGACAGGTAGATGATTCTCTAGGAGTGCCGCTTACATCGGAGCTCACCTGTGTGTGGTGAAGCCACGCCTCTTGGCACACACAAGGAGTGGACTGTGGCTGCCATCCTGTGTGCACAGCCACAATAGAAGAGTCCGGTAACCGGGTTACATCGTAATTTGTGTCTATCAGGATCCGCCCCTCAACAGTTTTGGCAGAATAGATCCTCTGGTGCAACAGTGACCCCACCAGGAGGAGGAGAGAATCCTTCCCAATACCAGCTGGATGACCCCACCAGAGGGGAGAATCCTTCCCGACTCCCCACCAGAGTGGAGGGGAGAATCCTTCCCGACTCCCCCACCAGAGTGGAGGGGAGAATCCTTCCCGACTCCCCCACCAGAGTGGAGGGGAGAATCCTTCCCGACTCCCCCACCAGAGTGGAGGGGAGAATCCTTCCCGACTCCCCCCCCGAGGGGAGAATCCTTCCCGACTCCCCCACCAGAGTGGAGGGGAGAATCCTTCCCGACTCCCCCACCAGAGTGGAGGGGAGAATCCTTCCCGACTCCCCACCAGAGTGGAGGGGAGAATCCTTCCCGACTCCCCACCAGAGTGAAGGGGAGAATCCTTCCCGACTCCCCCACCAGAGTGAAGGGGAGAATCCTTCCCGACTCCCCACCAGAGTGAAGGGGAGAATCCTTCCCGACTCCCCACCAGAGTGAAGGGGAGAATCCTTTCCCGACTCCCCACCAGAGTGAAGGGGAGAATCCTTTCCCGACTCCCCCACCAGAGTGAAGGGGAGAATCCTTCCCGACTCCCCCACCAGAGTGAAGGGGAGAATCCTTCCTGACCCCCCCCCCTCCTGAGTGAAGGGGAGAATCCTTCCTGACCCCCCCCTCCTGAGTGAAGGGGAGAATCCTTCCCGACCCCCCCCCCCCCTCCAGAGTGAAGGGGAGAATCCTTCCTCACCATTGAAAAAGAAAAAATCCCCCCCCCCACTCCAGGGAAACATGCGCTGTCCTGGAACAAGCATGCAGCAAGTGAAGTCAGATTGTTAGTACAGGAGGGGGGGGGGGGGGGTCGTGTTTTGTGTTCGGCCCCCTCAGGTCACAGCAGCCGCTCTTCTTCTGGCAGAGCCTGGCGCTGGGCACAGGAAGGGTTAATGTCTGTGCATGTCGGTGTCACCCCCCGGCCGGTGACACGGTGCCTGTCCTGTGTTGGGCGCCGCGCTCGTCCTGCGGTTGGAAGGGGCTCAGCTGTTGTTGTTCGGCCGTCCAGCTGTCAGTTGGTGACCCGTCACAAGTTCCCGCATTCCCTGCCCCGGCTCGGCTGGTCATTTTTAGCCCCCAGCAGGCGCAACTGAGCCGGCCGACCGGGCGAGGTGATTGGCGGTGCCCCGCTGGTTGTGGTTCACCTGTCCTGGACCTTCAGACTGGTTATGTGAGCAGAGCAGGTTTACTGGATGTCCTGGTTCTGTTCAGACGCGGCTCCCAGTGAAGCTGCGCATGGCAGGGTGACTGGTTCTACTTAACCAGTCCAGCTCCCCCCCAAGTACACCCCCCCGTTATCCCCTGTTCACCCCCCCCTAGTACACCCGCGTTCACCCCCCCCCTAGTACACCCGCGTTCACCCCCCCCCCAAGTACCCCCACGTTCACCCCCCCCCCCCCCCCAAGTACACCCGCTTTTATTTTTTATTCATTTCATAGACAAAGTAGAAAAAACAAAAAATTAATTTTTTTTTTTTCTTTTTTTAATTATTGTTACTGGAGTTAGAAAGTTTAAGATTTTCTTCTATTATTCGTCCCATATGACACAGAAATGATCGATAATATACCAAGCTTTACAAAGTCAGTCAGAAAAACAAATAATAAAAATATCACCAGAAAAACAATAGGGGGAGGAAAGAGAAATTAGAGCTGATTGGAGTAACTACGGGGTTACTAAGGAGATCTACAGATCAATTATACTGAATATATGATAAGGTAACACTTTGTATCTCCCGTCTGAACAATGTTTATAAACAATGTTACTTTGTATCTCATATTGCAGGTAGATAACGTTTAGGACTCATGCCCACTGGATGTTTTTACAGCAGCTGTTTTTGGCTTCAGACGTTTTTGTGCCCCTGTGTCCTCCTCCTGCGCGCCCCTGTGTCCTCCTCCTGCGCGCCCCTGTGTCCTCCTCCTGCGCGCCCCTGTGTCCTCCTCCTGCGCGCCCCTGTGTCCTCCTCCTGCGCGCCCCTGTGTCCTCCTCCTGCGCGCCCCTGTGTCCTCCTCCTGCGCGCCCCTGTGTCCTCCTCCTGCGCGCCCCCTGTGTCCTCCTCCTGCGCGCCCCTGTGTCCTCCGTCTTCCTATGTGCCCCCTCCTGCGCGCCCCTGTGTCCTCCTCCTGCGCGCCCCTGTGTCCTCCTCCTGCGGGCCCCTGTGTCCTCCTCCTGCGGGCCCCTGTGTCCTCCTCCTGCGGGCCCCTGTGTCCTCCTCCTGCGCGCCCCTGTGTCCTCCTCCTGCGCGCCCCCTGTGTCCTCCTCCTGCGCGCCCCTGTGTCCTCCTCCTGCGCGCCCCTGTGTCCTCCTCCTGCGCGCCCCTGTGTCCTCCTCCTGCGCGCCCCTGTGTCCTCCTCCTGCGCGCCCCTGTGTCCTCCTCCTGCGCGCCCCTGTGTCCTCCTCCTGCGCGCCCCTGTGTCCTCCTCCTGCGCGCCCCTGTGTCCTCCTCCTGCGCGCCCCTGTGTCCTCCGTCTTCCTATGTGCCCCCTCCTGCGCGCCCCTGTGTCCTCCTCCTGCGCGCCCCTGTGTCCTCCTCCTGCGGGCCCCTGTGTCCTCCTCCTGCGGGCCCCTGTGTCCTCCTCCTGCGGGCCCCTGTGTCCTCCTCCTGCGCGCCCCTGTGTCCTCCTCCTGCGCGCCCCCTGTGTCCTCCTCCTGCGCGCCCCTGTGTCCTCCTCCTGCGCGCCCCCTGTGTCCTCCTCCTGCGCGCCCCTGTGTCCTCCTCCTGCGCGCCCCTGTGTCCTCCTCCTGCGCGCCCCTGTGTCCTCCTCCTGCGCGCCCCTGTGTCATACACATAGGCTGCTATCAGCAGTTTTTGGTTGGGGCAACGAGTGGGTTCTGAGAGAAGTTTTTCAGCTGTAAAAACAACCAACGTTTAATGTTTTTGATCCATTGAAAAAAAAAAAAACGAATGTTACAATAATGTCCGGTGTGCATGGAGCCCTACGAGCGTCTGGATGGCGTGAGGCCCCCCCCCCCCCCCCTGGAGGCCGCGCTTGGCACAACTCTCGGGTCTGTCTGGTAAACTTCAACCTTAGGAGTCGGTAGAAGTTGGCGGAGATCGATCGCTCGGCGTGGACTGATGTGGCAGGGAGACGTTCGGCGTGTTTGGCGTTGGGCCGGCGTCCAAGTCTCCTCCATGTTTATTGTTCATCTTCGGGAACGCTCAGGTAGGAGCGCATGTCCTGGGGGAGGGGCGGTGTGTGCGCAGCCTGCGGGTCACACTTTCTTTTTTCTGTGTCAATATTTGGAAAGGGGGGGGGGGACCACGCACCGTCTGATCCGCGTCCAACCGCGGCGCCTTCATCTTCTGAAGGTCACGGAACTTCTCCATCTGTTACCTGAGCGATTCTCCTGCTGCGGTGTGAGGACAGGTGTTCACTCGCCCCTCAGATCCGTCCCTCCTCCCCGAGTTCCCTCCCCTCCTCCCCGAGATCCGTCCCCTCCCCCCCGAGATCCGTCCCCTCCCCCCCCGAGATCCGTCCCCTCCCCCCCCGAGATCCGTCCCCTCCCCCCCCGAGATCCGTCCCCTCCTCCCCCCGAGATCCGTCCCCTCCCCCCCAGGATCCGTCCCCTCCCCCCCAGGATCCCTCCCCTCCTCCCCTGAGATCCGTCCCCTCCTCCCCCCGAGATCCGTCCCCTCCTCCCCCCGAGATCCCTCCCCTCCTCCCCCCGAGATCCCTCCCCTCCTCTCCCCAAGATCTGTCCCCTCTCCCTGAGATCTGTCCCCTTCCCCCGAGATCCATCCCCTCCTGCCCCCGAGATCCGTCCCCGAGATTCGATCCCTCCCTCCCCCCGAGATTCGATCCCTCCCCTCCGCCCCCGAAATCCCTCCCCTCGAGAGCCTGGTTGAAACTTTTTGTAGAAGGAGGAGGAGGCATTTCCTCAGTCTCCCCACCCCCAGTGATCAGACTGTACATTGTAGCTTTGTAGCAATTCATAAGGTGAGAGGAAGCAACAGGGACTTTTCTGTGTCAGACATTTGTGAACACCAACCAGAACTGCACAGGAAGCAGGATTGTGTCACTTCTGAGCCGGCACCTGAGTGCAGGAAGTAGATGATGACCCTGGATGATGCCTGAACAAAGATGGTGCCGTCCTTCTGGAGAGAATAGCAGATGTCGGGGGGGGGGGGGATAAATACCTGGAAGGGGGATACATCACTCGGCATGCTGTATACTGTATCTGATGACGGGTCCACTTTAATGCTCGGTGTGATTATAGTGAAGGGTGAGGGGGGTTGGTGGGGGAAGTTTTATTTTCATTGATGAGAGCAATTTTAATTTTATTTTTGTTATTCTCTTTTGCTGGGTTTGTACCCGATACATGTGTGAAGTTCACCCCCCATCCTCCCATCCCCCCCCCCATCCTAGTCATGTGACAGTGATTGATAATGATCGGAGTGACAGGAAGTGACACATGGGGGGGGGTGGGGGGTGCAGAGCTGGTTGGTGGTGAAGGTGACGGATCGGAGTCACAAGGTCGGGACTCCCAGCAACACAAAAAAAATGTTTTCCCCATTTTAGTTTTTTAGATTGTCGGTTGTGTTCAATATTATTAAAGTTGTTAATTTTCAAAATTTAAAAATGTTGTTTTTAAAGTGGAAGAAAAACCCCCGACCAGAACTATTCCTCCAAAGAGAATCCCCTGTGATGGGGTGACAACGCAGGAGAAACAATCGATAGAGACGGAGCGTTGTCACCGCATGACAGGAAGTGCCTGAAGATGGCGGGATCACCAGCGATCATTAGAATGAAATCGGCAGATTTAAGAAAGACCAATCAAGAACTAGTCTTAAAAATGACCCCACCCCCTCCTACTTCTACCCTCCCTCCTCCTCCTTCTACCCCACCCCCTCCTCCTTCTACCCCACACCTCCTACTTCTACCCTCCCTCCTCCTCCTTCTACCCCACACCTCCTCCTTCTACCCTCCCCCCTCCTCCTCCTACCCCCCACCTCCTCCTTCTACCCCCCTCCCCCCCTCCTCCCTCCCCTCCTCCTCCTCCTCCTCCTCCTCCTCCTCCTCCTCCTCCTCCTTCTACCCCCCCTCCTCCTCCTCCTACCCCACCCCCTCCTCCTCCTCCTACCCCACCCCCTCCTCCTCATTCTACCCCCTGCCTTCCCCGTATAAATAGATCTGTGTACTTACCTATGTTCAATCCGCTGGGGTCACCTGATCCTGTTGCTCCGTGGGGGGGGGGGGGCACTCAACCACAGCTGTGAATTTGGGGGCTCCCTCTTCTCCCCTGCAGCCAACGCTCACTGACACTGAGCCTGGACCGGCGCAGAGTAAAGACAGGTAAGTACACAGATCTGCTTATACAGGGTACGTAGGAGGAGGGGACGACAATTTTATGAATAATTAGTGTTGGGCATTTCTTCCCCTTTAAATCTGCAGCTGAGGGTGACAACGCTCTCTTCCTGTCTCCCAATTCTGCGTTGTCTCCCGGTCACAGGAGACTACAAGTGGCCGCTTCTGCCCACATGACACGGGCGTGGTCCGCTGGTAACACCGTAAGTGCGCAGCAGCCACAGATCGCTTATATATCCACGGATCGCTTATATATCCACGGATCGCTTGTAGCCACGGATCGCTTGTAGCCACGGATCGCTTGTAGCCACGGATCGCTTATATCTACGGATCGCTTGTAGCCACGGATTGCTTGTAGCCACGGATCGCTTATATCTACGGATCGCTTGTAGCCACGGATCACTGCGATTTTGTTGCTGCTACTAGTAAGGCTTCATTCATACTTGTGCGACTCCAAAGTCCTGCGACTTTGATGCGACTTTGTATGGGTGCGACTTTGGCTTCGACTAATGATATTAGACAACTGTTCCACGACTGTCGCATGTATAAATCCCGGTGTGACTTCGGAGGGTTTACATTGCAGTCTATGGCACTCAAGTCGTGCCTAAGAGGTGCCGGAACCTTTTTAAAGTTGCTGTAACTTTAAGTGGCACACATGTGAACTGTTGAAAAACATGCGACTTTAGTGTCCAAAGTCATGTGACAAGTTGCACAAAGTTGCGCGACTTTGGAGTGCAACTTTGATGCAACTTTTAGGTTTGAGCAATGATGATGGATAACTGTTGCACAACTGTCATTTGTATAACATTCAGGTGTGACTTTTAAGGGTTAACATTGCAGTCTATGGCACTCAAGTCGCATGAAAGTCGGACCAAAGTAGTGCAGGAACCTTTTTTAAGTTGCTGCAAGTCGCACACATTTGAACTGTTTCCAATAAAAACCATTGGTGCGCTCTGCTACAACATCGCTCTCCTTCAGCCAATGGTGGTGAAGGCACGGAGTGATGTCATCGCTCAGACTAGAGCCCCATTGGTGGGCTCCCCTCTACATCGCTCTCCTTCAGCCAATGGTGGTGAAGGCACAGAGTGATGTCATCGCTCAGACTAGAGCCACATTGGTGGGCTCCCCTCTACACATCGCTCTCCTTCAGCCAATGGTGGTGAAGTCACGGAGTGATGTCATCGCTCAGACTAGAACCCCATTGGTGGGCTCCCCTCTACACATCGCTCTTCTTCAGCCAATGGTAGTGAAGGCACGGAGTGATGTCATCGCTCAGACTAGAGCCCCATTGGTGGGCTCCCCTCTACACATCGTTCTCCTTCAGCCAATGGTAGTGATGTCATCGCTCAGACTAGAACCCCATTGGTGGGCTCCCCTCTACACATCGCTCTCCGTCAGCCAATGGTAGTGATGTCATCGCTCAGACTAGAACCCCATTGGATGGCTCCCCTCTACATCGCTCTCCATCAGCCAATGGTGGTGAAGGCACGGAGTGATGTCATCGCTCAGACTAGAGCCCCATTGGTGGGCTCCCCTCTACACATCGCTCGCCTTCAGCCAATGGTGGTGAAGTCACGGAGTGATGTCATCGCTCAGACTCGGCTTTGATACAAATTGTTACATATTAATAGGTCGGCGATTCCACAGCTCAGACTTTGTTACAAATTGATACAAAGAGACAATTTCTGGATTCCATGGATGAGATCTGATTTCCTTCTTGAGGAACAGAAGCCGATCGCTGTAAATAGATCGTCCATCTGATGTGGCCCCCAAACCGAGGGCCCCTCCTTGTTTTTTGCTGTAGGGGCCGCGGTGCTCTTTTCATGTTTTTTTTTTTTCTCTCACTTTTTGGTGTAACGTTGTTGCGGTGTTTCGGGGTGTGAGGCTTCTTGTTTTTCTCTGGCTCTGCTGTTGTGGTTTTACTCGAGATTGGAGGTGCGCCCGATTTGGCGGTCACATTGAAGGCGGTTGTTGCCGTGGCAGCCGACTCATACAGAAACCGAAAGCGGCTCCACCGCGAGCGGCACATCCTGTAGTAAACAAAGTGTGTGAATTCTCCATTTGTCTTCACTGTACAGCCCTGCCCCCGAGACCGCACTGAGGGGGTCCATCCAGGGGGGAGGCGCTCCTGGCGATCACCGGGTCTGCCAGGTGGCGCCGTACACACGAGAGCCGCAGCGCCTGAACTGCAGACCTTGGCTCACCATCCTCGCCCTCCTCGGGTGTGTGAAGACGTACTGATGTACACAATGGATTTATATTTTGTCTTTATGTCACCGACATGGCTTTCTTTATAAACAAAGGGTCGGGTTGCTGTTGGTTTTGGCTTTGTTTATAAACAAAGGGTTGGGTTTAGTTTTATCTTTGTTTATAAACAAAGGGTTGGAGTTGGTGTTTGTTTTTGGCTTTGTTTATAAACAAACGGTCAGTTTTTGTGTTGGCTTTGGCCTTGTTTATAAACAAACCCAACAATCGCCATCTCAGCATTTTTTTTAATTTTTTTTTTTTTCTTTTACATTTGACTTTTTTTTTTTTTTTCAGCATTAAGTTGCTGTTTAAGGATAATTTTAGGGAAATTTTACTTTTCATCCTTTTGCTTTTATATAAAAAACAAAAAACAGTCGGCGCAGTTCGCGGTTTGTTCGCTGAGAATTCTGTTCCGGTTGGATATTTGTCTCTGTTGTTTTTGCAGTTTTTTTGTTTTTTTTTCTTTGCTGGTGATTTGTCGGTGACCTGCGGTGACCGCACTGTGACACGGCGCGCTGAGCTGTCCTCCCGGCATGACGTCATCCTGGCGGCCGCAGTCTCTGGAAATGTGAGGAAGGTATTTCTTGGTCGGTGTGACTCATGCGAGGTCTCTCCTGGTCTCCTGGCAGCCGTTCCCGGCGATGAGGTCACCCTGGAGAGGAGCGCGGAATGTTGGCACCGCAAAGGATCGCTCTGATGTCATCTGCCCCTTTTAACCCCTCGTATGCCGTCCTCTGTCCGGATCGCTCTGATGTCATCTGCCCCTTTTAACCCCTCATATGCCGTCCTCTGTCCGGATCGCTCTGATGTCATCTGCCCCTTTTAACCCCTCATATGCCGTCCTCTGTCCGGATCGCTCTGATGTCATCTGCCCCTTTTAACCCCTCGTATGCCGTCCTCTGTCCGGATCGCTCTGATGTCTTCTGCCCCTTTAACCCCTCGTATGCCGTCCTCTGTCCGGATCGCTCTGATGTCATCCGCCCCTTTTAACCCCTCGTATGCCGTCCTCTGTCCGGATCGCTCTGATGTCATCTGCCCCTTTTAACCCCTCGTATGCCACCCTCTGTCCGGATCGCTCTGATGTCATCTGCCCCTTTTAACCCCCCGTATGCCGTCGTCTGTCCGGATCGCTCTGATGTCATCTGCCCCTTTTAACCCCTCGTATGCCGCCCTCTGTCCGGATCGCTCTGATGTCATCTGCCCCTTTTAACCCCTCGTATGCCGCCCTCTGTCCGGATCGCTCTGATGTCATCTGCCCCTTTTAACCCCTCGTATGCCGCCCTCTGTCCGGATCGCTCTGATGTCATCTGCCCCTTTTAACCCCTCGTATGCCGTCCTCTGTCCAGATCGCTCTGATGTCATCTGCCCCTTTTAACCCCTCGTATGCCGTCCTCTGTCCAGATCGCTCTGATATCATCTGCCCCTTTTTAACCCCTCATATGCCGTCCTGTGTCCGGATCGATCTGATGGCATCTGCCCCTTTTAACCCCTCGTATGCCGTCCTCTGTCCGGATCGCTCTAATGGCATCTGCCCCTTTTTAACCCTTCACTTCATACTGAAAAACAAAGTATCAAAGACAGGAAGAGGACGCCGTAGCTCCGCTGCGGACTCGCTTGTTTGACGTATTCCAAAAGTATAAAAGAGCCTCCTGTTCAGCGTCCTCATTGGCAGAATTGATTTTTTTTTTGTTCTTTTGATATAAATTGATCGAATTATTGATCCTCAGTGAGGATTTCCTCTTATTTGACGTCCTGGGGAGGTGACAGCTCATCCCTCCTCTTCGCTCATCCCTCCTCTTCGCTCATCCCTCCTCTTCGCTCATCCCTCCTCTTCGCTCATCCCTCCTCTTCGCTCATCCCTCCTCTTCGCTCATCCCTCCTCTTCGCTCATCCCTCCTCTTCGCTCATCCCTCCTCTTCGCTCATCCCTCCTCTTCGCTCATCCCTCCTCTTCGCTCATCCCTCCTCTTCGCTCATCCCTCCTCTTCGCTCATCCCTCCTCTTCGCTCATCCCTCCTCCTCGCTCATCCCTCCTCCTCGCTCCTCCCTCCTCCTCCCAGAGCTGAAACTGGTCTGAACCTGGAAAAAAAAAACAATTCTGCCCTCTAGTGAAGCGTTTTCTGATTTGCTGCCGATAAAGCTTTACAGGTGCTTTTCCCAATTCATTGCAGGAGACGGCACACACTTAGTATTGGAGGGTGTCAGGTACTACTGTAGGTGAGCTTTTCCCCCCATTAATGGTAAACTCTGGGGAAAGGAATTGCCACCACATTGCATGGATTATATGCTTGTTTACATCTAGGGTGCTGCAAGACGAGCAGGTATACTTACCCGATCCTCTGCTCCCTCCAGGCTGTAAAACCAATCCCTGCTGCCTCTTCTCCTCTCCGGTGGTCCCCGCTGCCTCTTCTTCTTCTCTTTCCCGGTGGTCCCCGCTGCCTCTTCTTCTTCTCTTTCCCGGTGGTCCCCGCTGCCTCTTCTTCTCTTTCCCGGTGGTCCCCGCTGCCTCTTCTTCTCTTTCCCGGTGGTCCACGCGGCCTCTTCTTCTCTTTCCCGGTGGTCCCCGCTGCCTCTTCTTCTCTTTCCCGGTGGTCCCCGCTGCCTCTTCTTCTCTTTCCCGGTGGTCCCCGCTGCCTCTTCTTCTCTTTCCCGGTGGTCCCCGCTGCCTCTTCTTCTCTTTCCCGGTGGTCCCCGCTGCCTCTTCTTCTCTTTCCCGGTGGTCCCCGCTGCCTCTTCTTCTCTTTCCCGGTGATCCCCGCTGCCTCTTCTTCTCTTTCCCGGTGGTCCCCGCGTCCCCGCTGCCTCTTCTTCTCTTTCCCGGTGGTCCCCGCGTCCCCGCTGCCTCTTCTTCTCTTTCCCGGTGGTCCCCGCTGCCTCTTCTTCTCTTTCCCGGTGGTCCCCGCGTCCCCGCTGCCTCTTCTCCTCCCCGGTGGTCCCAACCCCCCTGATGATGCGTGGCTGCACAGACGTGTGAATTAAAGTCACGCCCGAGCCTGCCACTCACCAAAAAGATATTTTCGATTTTTTTTTTTTTTCAGTATCTAAGGCTCCATTCACAGAGTGAGTTACACACAAGTGTGTAAAACGTGTGCAAAATGGTGCATTTTTGGGGAGCGTTTATCAAACACGCTACAAACCTTAAGACTCGGCAAGTGGATGTGGAAGATTTTGCATGTAAAAATATGGCTTCCGTCGACTCGGAAAGGTGCATGTGTACAGTTCGGAAGTGCCCTGAATGCCACTGCTTGGGTGGCGGGGAGGGTTCTGGGTGTGCGCCTGCGTGTGACGTCATGGCGCACGTCGGACATGTGAATTAAAGCCGTGCATGAGCTCGGGACTCACCAAAATGTATACAGATTTTTGTTTGGTATCTAAGGCTCCATTCACATCTGAGAAGTGTGCAAAACGTGTGTAAAATCGCGTATTTTTGGGCACGCTTATGAAACGTGCTAAATACTCCAATACACGGCAAGTAAATGCATGTTTTTTTATTTTTTTTGTGAGGAAAAACGCACAACAAATGGGGCAAAATGTGTGCAAAGCTCAACATGGAAAAAAGCCACATGAGATACTTTGCAACACTTTGAAATGAACGGGCTGCCCCATACGTGTTGTGTGAAAATGCGCACTTTTCACGGGACGCCAAGTGTAAATGGGGGCTAATTGCATTATGGGTCGGGGGTGGGGGGAATCGTGAGGAAAATATGTGCAGTACTTTGAGGATGAAAGTCCTCTTCAATCCGTTGTCCCTCATTATACATTTACTAAATTCAGAAAATGTATTTCTTTAACAGCTTTCCGACCGCCTGCAATGTACTGCGGATGGGCGGCGGCTGTGGGCAAAGCGCTGCTGCTTCCTTCTGGGTTTGGGATACATGCATGCCCAGGGCAGCCATCAGAAAGGTTGGGACCCCTTACACAGCTTTAGGCCTCCTCCATCATAGTCTTCCTCCATCATAGTCTTCCTCCATCATAGTCTTCCTCCATCATAGTCCTCCTCCTTCATAGTCCTCCTCCTTCATAGTCCTCCTCCTTCATAGTCCTCCTCCTTCATAGTCCTCCTCCTTCATAGTCCTCCTCCTTCATAGTCCTCCTCCTTCATAGTCTTCCTCCATCATAGTCCTCCTCCTTCATCCCATGTCGTCCTGTCCCTCCTCCTCCATCCCAGTTCTCCTCCTCCATCCCAGTTCTCCTCCTCCATCCCATGATCATCTGCTCCAGTCCCAACTCCTCCATCCCATGTCCTCCTGAAGTTCCATCTCCTCCTCCATCCCAGTCCTTCTCCAGTCGCCCTCCTCCATCCCATGATCTCCTCCTCCATCCCATGATCTCCTCCTCCATCCCATGATCTCCTCCTCCAGTCCCATGATCTCCTCCTCCAGTCCCATCTCCTCCATCCCATGTCCTCCATCCCATGTCCTCCTCCTCCATCCCATGATCATCTCCTCCATCCCATGTCCTCCTAAAGTTCCATCTCGTCCATCCCAGTCCTCCAGTCCCACCTCCTCCATCCCATGTCCTCCTCCAGTCCCACCTCCTCCATCCCATGTCCTCCTCCAGTCCCACCTCCTCCATCCCATGTCCTCCTCCAGTCCCACCTCCTCCATCCCATGTCCTCCTCCAGTCCCACCTCCACCTCCTCCATCCCATGTCCTCCTCCAGTCCCACCTCCACCTCCTCCATCCCATGTCCTCCTCCAGTCCCACCTCCACCATCCCATGTCCTCCTCCAGTCCCATCTCCTCCATCCCATGTCCTCCTCCAGTCCCATGTCCTCCATCCCATGTCCTCCTCCAGTCCCATCTCCTCCTCCAGTTCCACCTTCTCCATCCCATGTCCTCCTCCTCCATCCCATGATCATCTCCTCCATCCCATGTCCTCCTCCAGTTCCATCTCCTCCGTCCCATGTCCTCCTCCTCCAGTCCCATGTACCCTATCCCATGTCCCCGGGCCCCCCCCCCCCCGCACTGACCCCAGGCCCTCTTGCAGTACCTGACTGCCCAAATGGTCAGTCCGCCCCTGGTCAGAGTGGAGTAGGAGCCTAGGCTCCGTCGGCTCTTAGGTGTGCTGTGGTTATAAGCAGCTGGCACCTGTCCTGCCTGCCTGTCCCAATAATAAAGCGGTTCATTGTGGCGCCAGTCCTCAGAGGTGGTGGCTCTGTGCACGCTCACCACCGGTGTTGTATCATTACCAGTCCCCCATCACGAAGTGTCCGAGGTGTACTGCGCATGTGCAGTACACATGACACCCAGATTCCGAAAATTGCAGAGGATGAGTGAGTGAGTGAGCCGTGAGTCCACTTTCAAGCCCCACCATCCAAGTGGACATGGAGTTAGAATATAAAAGAGCCGAGCGCAGCGAGGCCGTGCCCGAAGCGTGGCGAGCGAAGCGTGGCGAGCGAAGCGAGCCCGCGAGGGGCCCTCTAAGTTTGACTAACCTTATGTCTGCTTGGATGGTGGGGGCTTCTCCTCGACTCACGGCGCAGGCGCCGTTCATCTTCCGATGCGCAGTACACTTCGGACACCTAGTGACAGCCGGACACTTGGTGATAGAACACCCGCACTCGTTGTGATTGTACACAGCAGGAGCCTGTCAGCAGATCATTGGCCAGGACCTGTGTCCAATCACAGCCCAGAGCCCTGTGTTGGTAAACAACACAGTTTTTTTACAGAAGGAACAATCTCTCTGCTCCGCATGAGAAACTAAGAGATCTATTAGTAAAATCAGAACATACATTACACATTGTTAGGCACACATTTAACCCCTTGATTTCCCCTAAATGTTATCCCCTTCCCAGCCGGTGTCATTAGTACAGTTTATAGTCTTATCACTGTATTGGTGTCAGTTCTCCCCTGCGTCAATTAGTGTCAGATTTACCGCCACAATTTTGCAGCCCTGTTGTAAGTCGTTGATCGCAGTGTGTGTATATATATATATATATGTGTGTGTGTGTGTATATGTGTGTATATAGATAGATAGATAGATAGATATAGATAGATATAGATATGATATAGATAGATATAGATAGATATAGATAGATATAGATAGATATAGATAGATATAGATAGATAATAGATAGATAGATAGATATATAGATAGATAGCTATATATAGATATATATAATATATATAAAAATCAGTATATACCATAGTTTGTAGATGCTATAACTTTCACACAAACCAATATACAGTTGTTGTGATTTTTTTTTTTTTTATCAAAAATATGTAACAGAATACATTTTGGCCTAAATTGATGAAGTAATTAGATTTTTTATTTTTTTTTCATAAATTTATTTTTTACATTTTTTTTCATTGGATGTTTTATAGCAGAATGTAAAAAATATAGTTTTTTTCCTATTCTTTTCCAAATTTTCGGTCTTTTTTTTAATTTATACTGCAAAACAAATTAAAAACCCCAGAGGTGATTAAATACCACCAGAAGAAAACTCTATTTGTGCGGTGGTTGGGGGGGAGGGGGACGGGGGGGGGGGGTTCACCCCTCTGTTATATACAGTACAGTACAGAATTGCGGCACGCGTTTGCTGGCACTCCGCTGTCGATCGGTAATCGGTCACGCCAACTTTTTTTGTATTTATTTTTTGGGTGGAGGGATTTCCTGGGTAGTTTTTCAGTGAAGTTCTCGCTTCCCCTCCGGACACCTGAGCCGTCCAGTATCTGTCAGTTCAGCGGAGTCCCCCAGGGGGGGGTTGTGGCAGCCCTCCGCCCCCACGTCTCAATCTCGTCATGACAGAAATAGTTTCTAGTATGTAAATAAGGACGAGTAAAAGAAAAAAAATACTCCGCCGCCAAATGTGAATGAGGAGGGGAAAAAACGCCCTGGAAAGCCCCCGGTGAGCGTACTATGACTGAGCCCCCACCCCTCCCCCCACATAGTGTGAGCGCAGAGGAAACCGCTCTCTGCTCCGCGCTCACTAAATGTCAGCCAGTAGAACTACCCGCATTCTGCATTTATATCCCCCCAATCCACCTGCTGCGAGATGAACACATAGTTGCTCGATAGCCGATTGTCATTGGCTGCTCACTGCTCAGCGCTTCCACAGTTCACGCTCCCTGTGCAAAAATCTATTTCTTATCCTTTTATAGAGGAAATCATTTATTTTCTGAACTTTTTCTTTTTGTCTTTTTCTAAAGTTGTTCAGGAAGATCCTGTGGTTGTCTCTGTCCTCCGTTCCCTTTCCTGTACTGTGGTTGGGTTGTCTCTGTCCCCCGTTCCCTGTCTTGTCCTCCTGTGGTTGGACTGTCTCTGTCCCCCATCCCCCTGTCCTCCTGTGTTTGGACTGTCTCTGTCCCCCGTTCCCTGTCTTGTCCTCCTGTGGTTGGGTTGTCTCTGTCCTCGTTCCCTGTCTTGTCCTCCTGCGGTTGGGTTGTCTCTGTCCTCCGTTCCCTGTCTTGTCCTCCTGTGGTTGGGTTGTCTCTGTCCTCCGTTCCCTGTCTTGTCGTCCTGCAGTTGGGTTGTCTCTGTCCTCCGTTCCCTGTCTTGTCCTCCTGCAGTTGGGTTGTCTCTGTCCTCCCTTCCCTGTCTTGTCCTCCTGTGGTTGGGTTGTCTCTGTCCTCCATTCCCTGTCTTGTCCTCCTATGGTTGGGTTGTCTCTGTCCTCCGTTCCCTGTCTTGTCCTCCTGCGGTTGGGTTGTCTCTGTCCTCCGTTCCCTGTCTTGTCCTCCTGCGGTTGGGTTGTCTCTGTCCTCCGTTCCCTGTCTTGTCCTCCTGCAGTTGGGTTGTCTCTGTCCCCCGTTCCCTGTCCTGTCGTCCTGCAGTTGGGTTGTCTCTGTCCCCCGTTCCCTGTCTTGTCCTCCTGTGGTTGGGTTGTCTCTGTCCTCCGTTCCCTGTCTTGTCCTCCTGCGGTTGGGTTGTCTCTGTCCCCCGTTCCCTGTCTTGTCCTCCTGTGGTTGGGTTGTCTCTGTCCCCCGTTCCCATTCTTGTCCTCCTGTGGTTGGGTTGTCTCTGTCCCCCGTTCCCTGTCTTGTCCTCCTGTGGTTGGACTGTCTCTGTCCCCCGTTCCCTGTCTTGTCCTCCTGTGGTTGGGTTGTCTCTGTCCCCCGTTCCCTGTCTTGTCCTCCTGTGGTTGGACTGTCTCTGTCCCCCTTTCCCTGTCTTGTCCTCCTGTGGTTGGACTGTCTCTGTCCCCCGTTCCCTGTCTTGTCCTCCTGTGGTTGGACTGTCTCTGTCCCCCGTTCCCTGTCTTGTCCTCCTGTGGTTGGGTTGTCTCTGTCCCCCGTTCCCTGTCTTGTCCTCCTGTGGTTGGGTTGTCTCTGTCCCCCGTTCCCTGTCTTGTCCTCCTGTGGTTGGGTTGTCTCTGTCCCCCGTTCCCTGTCTTGTCCTCCTGTGGTTGGGTTGTCTCTGTCCCCCGTTCCCTGTCTTGTCCTCCTGTGGTTGGGTTGTCTCTGTCCCCCGTTCCCTGTCTTGTCCTCCTGTGGTTGGGTTGTCTCTGTCCCCCGTTCCCTGTCTTGTCCTCCTGTGGTTGGGTTGTCTCTGTCCCCCGTTCCCTGTCTTGTCCTCCTGTGGTTGGGTTGTCTCTGTCCCCCGTTCCCTGTCTTGTCCTCCTGTGGTTGGGTTGTCTCTGTCCCCTGTTCTCTGTCTTGTCCTCCTGTGGTTGGGTTCTCTCTGTCCCCCGTTCCCTGTCTTGTCCCTGTCTTGTCCTCCTGTGGTTGGGTTGTCTCTGTCCCCTGTTCTCTGTCTTGTCCTCCTGTGGTTGGGTTCTCTCTGTACCCCGTTCCCTGTCTTGTCCTCCTGTGGTTGGACTGTCTCTGTCCCCCGTTCCCTGTCTTGTCCTCCTGTGGTTGGGTTGTCTCTGTCCCCTGTTCTCTGTCTTGTCCTCCTGTGGTTGGGTTGTCTCTGTCCCCCGTTCCCTGTCCTGTCCTCCTGTGCTTGGACTGTCTCTGTCCCCCGTTCCCTGTCTTGTCCTCCTGTGGTTAGACTATCTCTGTCCCCCTGTCCTTTCCTCCTGTGGTTGGACTCTGCCCCTTCTTCTGTCCTCCTGTGGTTGGACCCTTTCCCTTCTTCTGCCCTCCTGTGGTTGGACCCTTTCCCTTCTTCTGCCCTCCTGTGGTTGGACCCTTTCCCTTCTTCTGTCCTCCTGTGGTTGGGCTCTGTCCCTTCTTCTGTCCTTCTGTCCTCCTGTCCTCCTGTGGTTGGACTCTGTCCCTTCTTCTGTCCTCCTGTGGTTGGACTCTGTCCCTTCTTCTGTCCTCCTGTGGTTGGACTCTGTCCCTTCTTCTGTCCTCCTGTGGTTGGACCCTGTCCCTTCGTCTGTCCTCCTGTGGTTGGACCCTGTCCCTCCTTCTGTCCTCCTGTGGTTGGACCCTGTCCCTTCTTCTGTCCTCCTGTGGTTGGACCCTTTCCCTTCTTCTGTCCTCCTGTGGTTGGACCCTTTCCCTTCTTCTGTCCTCCTGTGGTTGGACCCTTTCCCTTCGTCTTTCCTCCTGTGGTTGGACCCTTTCCCTTCGTCTTTCCTCCTGTGGTTGGACCCTTTCCCTTCTTCTGTCCTCCTGTGGTTGGACTCTGTCCCTTCTTCTGTCCTCCTGTGGTTGGACTTTGTCCCTTCGTCTGTCCTCCTGTGGTTGGACCCTTTCCCTTCGTCTGTCCTCCTGTGGTTGGACCCTTTCCCTTCGTCTTTCCTCCTGTGGTTGGACCCTTTCCCTTCTTCTGTCCTCCTGTGGTTGGGCTCTGTCTCTTCGTCTGTCCTCCTGTGGTTGGACCCTGTCCCTTCTTCTGTCCTCCTGTGGTTGGACCCTGTCCCTTCTTCTGTCCTCCTGTGGTTGGACCCTTTCCCTTCTTCTGTCCTCCTGTGGTTGGACCCTTTCCCTTCGTCTTTCCTCCTGTGGTTGGACCCTTTCCCTTCGTCTTTCCTCCTGTGGTTGGACCCTTTCCCTTCTTCTGTCCTCCTGTGGTTGGACCCTTTCCCTTCTTCTGTCCCCTGTGGTAGGACCCTGTCCCTTCTTCTGACCTCCTGTGGTTGGACCCTGTCCCTTCGTCTGTCCTCCTGTGGTTGGACCCTGTCCCTTCTTCTGTCCTCCTGTGGTTGGACCCTGTCCCTTCTTCTGTCCTCCTGTGGTTGGACCCTGTCCCTTCTTCTGTCCTCCTGTGGTTGGACCCTTTCCCTTCTTCTGTCCTCCTGTGGTTGGACCCTGTCCCTTCTTCTGTCCTCCTGTGGTTGGACCCTGTCCCTTCTTCTGTCCTCCTGTGGTTGGACCCTGTCCCTTCTTCTGTCCTCCTGTGGTTGGACCCTGTCCCTTCTTCTGTCCTCCTGTGGTTGGACCCTGTCCCTTCTTCTGTCCTCCTGTGGTTGGACCCTGTCCCTTCTTCTGTCCTCCTGTGGTTGGACCCTGTCCCTTCTTCTGTCCTCCTGTGGTTGGACCCTGTCCCTTCTTCTGTCCTCCTGTGGTTGGACCCTGTCCCTTCTTCTGTCCTCCTGTGGTTGGACCCTGTCCCTTCTTCTGTCCTCCTGTGGTTGGACCCTGTCCCCTTCTTCTGTCCTCCTGTGGTTGGACCCTGTCCCTTCTTCTGTCCTCCTGTGGTTGGACCCTGTCCCTTCTTCTGTCCTCCTGTGGTTGGACCCTGTCCCTTCTTCTTCTGTCCTCCTGTGGTTGGACCCTGTCCCTTCTTCTGTCCTCCTGTGGTTGGACCCTGTCCCTTCTTCTGTCCCCCTCCTGTGGTTGGACCCTGTCCCTCTTCTCCCCCCTCCCCCGTCCCCCCTGTGGTTGGACTCTGTCCCTTCTTCTGTCCTCCTGTGGTTGGACCCTGTCCCCCCTGCCTCCCCTCCCCCCTCCTGGGTGTGGTTGTCCCTTCTTCTCCTCCTCCTCTCCCTTCCGACCCCCACCCACTGTCCCCCCCCTGGGGTTGGTCCCCCCCACCCTTCTTCTGTCCCTCCTGTGGTTGGACCCTGTCCCTTCTTCTGTCCTCCTGGGGTTGGACCCTGTCCCTTCTTCTGTCCTCCTGTGGTTGGACCCTGTCCCTTCTTCTGTCCTCCTGTGGTTGGACCCTGTCCCTTCTTCTGACCTCCTGTGGTTGGACCCTGTCCCTTCTTCTGTCCTCCTGTGGTTGGACCCTGTCCCTTCTTCTGTCCTCCTGTGGTTGGACCCTGTCCCTTCTTCTGTCCTCCTGTGGTTGGACCCTGTCCCTTCTTCTGTCCTCCTGTGGTTGGACCCTGTCCCTTCTTCTGTCCTCCTGTGGTTGGACCCTGTCCCTTCTTCTGTCCTCCTGTGGTTGGACCCTGTCCCTTCTTCTGTCCTCCTGTGGTTGGACCCTGTCCCTTCTTCTGTCCTCCTGTGGTTGGACCCTGTCCCTTCTTCTGTCCTCCTGTGGTTGGACCCTGTCCCTTCTTCTGTCCTCCTGTGGTTGGACCCTGTCCCTTCTTCTGTCCTCCTGTGGTTGGACCCTGTCCCTTCTTCTGTCCTCCTGTGGTTGGACCCTGTCCCTTCTTCTGTCCTCCTGTGGTTGGACCCTGTCCCTTCTTCTGTCCTCCTGTGGTTGGACCCTGTCCCTTCTTCTGTCCTCCTGTGGTTGGACCCTGTCCCTTCTTCTGTCCTCCTGTGGTTGGACCCTGTCCCTTCTTCTGTCCTCCTGTGGTTGGACCCTTTCCCTTCTTCTGTCCTCCTGTGGTTGGACTCTGTCCCTTCTTCTGTCCTCCTGTGGTTGGACCCTGTCCCTTCTTCTGTCCTCCTGTGGTTGGACCCTTTCCCTTCTTCTGTCCTCCTGTGGTTGGACCCTGTCCCTTCTTCTGTCCTCCTGTGGTTGGACCCTGTCCCTTCTTCTGTCCTCCTGTGGTTGGACCCTGTCCCTTCTTCTGTCCTCCTGTGGTTGGACTCTGTCCCTTCTTCTGTCCTCCTGTGGTTGGACCCTGTCCCTTCTTCTGTCCTCCTGTGGTTGGACCCTTTCCCTTCTTCTGTCCTCCTGTGGTTGGACTCTTTCCCTTCTTCTGTCCTCCTGTGGTTGGACCCTGTCCCTTCTTCTGTCCTCCTGTGGTTGGACCCTTTCCCTTCTTCTGTCCTCCTGTGGTTGGACCCTTTCCCTTCTTCTGTCCTCCTGTGGTTGGACCCTGTCCCTTCGTCTGTCCTCCTGTGGTTGGACCCTGTCCCTTCGTCTGTCCTCCTGTGGTTGGACCTGTCCCTTCTGTCTGTCCTCCTGTCCCTTGGTCCCTGTCCCTTCTTCTGTCCTCCTGTGGTTGGACCCTGTCCCTTCTTCTGTCCTCCTGTGGTTGGACCCTGTCCCTTCTTCTGTCCTCCTGTGGTTGGACCCTTTCCCTTCTTCTGTCCTCCTGTGGTTGGACCCTTTCCCTTCTTCTGTCCTCCTGTGGTTGGACCCTGTCCCTTCTTCTGTCCTCCTGTGGTTGGACCCTTTCCCTTCTTCTGTCCTCCTGTGGTTGGACCCTTTCCCTTCTTCTGTCCTCCTGTGGTTGGACCCTGTCCCTTCTTCTGTCCTCCTGTGGTTGGACCACTGTCCCTTCTTCTGTCCTCCTGTGGTTGGACTCTGTCCCTTCTTCTGTCCTCCTGTGGTTGGACCCTTTCCCTTCGTCTGTCCTCCTGTGGTTGGACCCTTTCCCTTCTTCTGTCCTCCTGTGGTTGGACCCTGTCCCTTCTTCTGTCCTCCTGTGGTTGGACCCTTTCCCTTCTTCTGTCCTCCTGTGGTTGGACTCTTTCCTCTTCTGTCCTCCTGTGGTTGGACCCTTTCCCTTCTTCTGTCCTCCTGTGGTTGGACCCTGTCCCTTCTTCTGTCCTCCTGTGGTTGGACCCTTCCCCTTCTTCTGTCCTCCTGTGGTTGGACCCTGTCCCTTCTTCTGTCCTCCTGTGGTTGGACTCTTTCACTTCTTCTGTCCTCCTGTGGTTGGACCCTGTCCCTTCTTCTGTCCTCCTGTGGTTGGACCCTTTCCCTTCTTCTGTCCTCCTGTGGTTGGACCCTGTCCCTTCTTCTGTCCTCCTGTGGTTGGACCCTGTCCCTTCTTCTGTCCTCCTGTGGTTGGACCCTGTCCCTTCTTCTGTCCTCCTGTGGTTGGACCCTGTCCCTTCTTCTGTCCTCCTGTGGTTGGACCCTGTCCCTTCTTCTGTCCTCCTGTGGTTGGACCCTGTCCCTTCTTCTGTCCTCCTGTGGTTGGACCCTGTCCCTTCTTCTTCTTCCTCCTGTGGTTGGACCCTGTCCCTTCTTCTGTCCTCCTGTGGTTGGACCCTGTCCCTTCTTCTGTCCTCCTGTGGTTGGACCCTGTCCCTTCTTCTGTCCTCCTGTGGTTGGACCCTTTCCCTTCTTCTGTCCTCCTGTGGTTGGACTCTGTCCCTTCTTCTGTCCTCCTGTGGTTGGACCCTGTCCCTTCTTCTGTCCTCCTGTGGTTGGACTCTGTCCCTTCTTCTTCTGTCCTCCTGTGGTTGGACCCTGAGAAGGATAGAGGGAAGGAGAGGTTGGACACTGTCCCTTCTTCTGTCCTCCTGTGGTTGGACTCTGTCCCTTCTTCTGTCCTCCTGTGGTTGGACTCTTTCTCCCTTCTTCTGTCCTCCTGTGGTTGGACTCTGTCCCTTCTTCTGTCCTCCTGTGGTTGGACTCTTTCCCTTCGTCTGTCCTCCTGTGGTTGGACTGTGTCCTTCTGTCTGTCCTCCTGTTGGTTGGACTCTGTCCTTCTTCTGTCCTCCTGTGGTTGGACCCTGTCTGTCCTTCTGTCTGTCCTCCTGTGGTTGGACTCTGTCCCTTCTTCTGTCCTCCTGTGGTTGGACTCTGTCCCTTCTTCTGTCCTCCTGTGGTTGGACCCTTTCCCTTCTTCTGTCCTCCTGTGGTTGGACTCTCTTGCTCAGATGGTGTCTCCATCGCCCGGTGGGGCTCAGCTGTCATTCTGCACTGTGAGGGTCTCTGATCCCCCCCAGAATATGATAACTCAATGAGTCTTTAATTAGATTCTGGAATCTTAATCTCTTTCCCGAAATACTTGGAGCCGCCATAGTCCGTGGCGCAGGAGCCTAAATTACATCGAACCTGTTCCCTCCCCTCCCCCCCGCCACCCCCCCTCCCCTCCCCCACCCCCATTTACCACATTGATGGGGAACAGCAGAGACTCCACTGAACATGAAGTTATTATTTTACTAATTACCTGAAAATAACTTCTATTTACAGTTACACACATTTTTTTTATCTCTTGATGTATTGCTGTTCCATATTTACATTGTTGCATTTCTAATCATTTTCAAACCTGTTTTTACACCCCCTGGAATCGCTGCCCCCCCCCCCCAATCCCAGGAGTGGACGGCGCCCCCCATAGACATGAGACTGTCTCCTAATCCGGCTGAACAGACGGTCTCTTCATGGCTGCCGGGAGAGATTTGTCTCCAGGTGTGCCGAGCCAAAGATTCCACCGCCAAGCCGTCCCCATGGCGGGGGGCCAGGAGACCAGATGGGGGGCCAGGAGACGAGATGGGGGGGGTCCAGACATCCCCCCCCCCCCCACCGGATCTCATTACTACTCTTGGCTGCCTCAACTGCTCATCAAAGTCTTGGCTCACTTTAAAGGGTTTCCTATGATGACCCCCCCTCAGTCTTGTATCCCCCCCCTCAGTCTTGTATCCCCCCCCTCAGTCTTGTATCCCCCCCCTCAGTCTTGTATCCTCCCCTCCCCCAGTGTTATACCCCCCCCCCTCAGTCTGGTATCCTCCCCTCCCCCAGTCTTATATCCCCCCTCAGTCCTATATCCCCCCCCTCAGTCTTATATCCTCCCCCCCCCCCTCAGTCTTATATCCCCCCTCAGTCTTATATCCCCCCCTCAGTCTTATATCCCCCCACTCAGTCTTATATCCTCCCCCCACTCAGTCTTATATCCTCCCCCCACTCAGTCTTATATCCTCCCCCCACTCAGTCTTATATCCTCCCCAATCCCTCCCCCCCCCCCCCATTCCTCCCCCCCCTCTAAAACAAGCCTTACGGATCTTATATCCTCCTCTCTCCCCCCCCCCTCAGTCTTATATCCTCCTCATTTACTCCTTCCTCCTCCTTTTCCGTCCTACCTCTCTCCTATCCTCCTCTTCCGTCTCCGTCTTCCCCCCTCCGCTTTCCTCTCCTCTCCTTCCTCTTCCTCCTTCTCCTTCCTTTCTTCCTCCTTCCCTCTTCCTCCTCTCCTTCACACCCCTCCTCCTTCTCCTCTCCTTCCTCCACCTTTTTTCCTCTCCCTTCCTCCGTCCCCTCCTTTCCTCCTCCCTTTTTATCCTCCTCCTACTCCTTCTCCATCCTCCTCCTCCTCGTCCTCCTTTCCTTCCTTCCACTCTTTCCCTTCCTTCTCCTTCCTCTCTCTCCTTATCGGTACTCCTTTCACTTTATCCTATCCGGCTGAACACCTCTCCTCCTTTCCTCCTCTCCTCCTCTCTCTCCACTGGTCTACTCCCCCTCCCTCTACCTTCCTATATCCTCCTCTCCTCCTTTCTTCCTCCTCTTTTCCTCCTCCTCCTCTCCCTTCCTTCCTTTCCTCCTTTTCCCTCTCTTTTCCTACCTTCCTTTCCTCCTTCCTACTCCTTCCTCCTATTCTTAACCTCCTTCCTCTACTCTTCCTCCTCCCTCTCCTATCCTCCTCTCCTTTTCCACCTCCTTTCCTCCTCCTCCTCTTCCTTTCCTCCTCCTTCCTTTTCCTCCGTCACTTCTCTCCTCCTTCTTTGCACCTTCCTTCCTCCTCTTCTCCTCCTTTCTCCTCTCCTCCACCTATCCTCCTTTTTTTCCTCCTCCTCCTCCTCCTTCCTTCCTTCCTCTATCCTCCTCCCCTCCTCCTCCTCCTGCTAGCTCCTTTCCTCCTTCCTCCTCCTCCTTCCTCCTTCCTCCTCCTTTTCTTCCTTTACCATGGCCTTCCTCCCTTCCTTTCAACCTCCTTTCCGACCCTCCTTCCTCTATATCCTCCTCCCTCCCCTCCTTCCTTTCTCCTTCCTCTTTCTCCTTATCCTTCCCTCCTTATCTCCGTCCTTCCTACCTCCTCCTTCCTCCTACCTCCTTATCCTCCTTCCTCCTCCTTCCTCCTTCTCCTTCCTCTCCTCCGTCCTTTTCCTTCCCCACCTCTCCCTCCTCCTTATCCTCTCTTTTCTTCCTTCCTCTTCTTCTATCCTCCTCCTCCTTCCGCCTCTATCCTCCTTTATATCCCCTTCTCCTCCTCCTCGCGCTCCTCCTCTCCTCTCCTCCTCCTTCCCTCCTCCTCTCCTCCTCTCCTCCACCTCCTCCTTCCTCCTCCTTTTCCTCCTCTCCCTTCTTCCTCTTCCTTCTCTATCCTCCTTCCTCCTCTCTTCTCCTCCTCCTTCTCCCCCTCCAACTCCCTTCCTCCGCCTCTCTCTCTCCTCCTCTTTCTCCTCTCCTTCCCTCCATCTCCTTCCTTTATCCGCCTATCCTCCTCCTCTCCTCCTCCTTTTCCTTATCCTCCCTCTTTTCTTCCCCTCCTCCTCCGTCTATCCTCCTACTCCTCCTTCTTCCTCCTCCTCCTCCTCTTTATCCTCCTATATCCTCCTCTCCTCCTACTCTCCTTCCTCCACCTTTTCCTCCTTCCTTCGCCTTTCCTCCTTTTTTCCCCTCTGTGCCTCCTCCTCCTCCTCCCTTTCCTCTCCTTCTCCTCAACCTAATCCTCCTCCTCCTCCTCTTCCTCCTTCCGCCTCTCCCTCTCCTCTTCCTTTTCTTTTTCTCCTCCTTCCTTTCCTCCTATCCTTCCTATCCTCCTCTCTTCCTCCTCCTTCCTTCCTTATCTTCTCTCCTTCCTCCTTCTCCTTTTTTACTCCGTATCCTCCTCCTCCGTCTCTATTCCACCGCCAAGCCTTCCTTTCTTCGCTTTCCTCCTCTCCTTTCTCTCTTTCTCCTTCCCTCTCCTTCCTCCTCCTCCTCCATCCTCCTACTCCTCCTTCCTTATCCTCACTCCTCCTCTTCTCTCTTCTCTCTTCCCTTTCCTCCTCTTCCCTTCCTCTCCTTCTTCCTTCCTCCTCCTTACCCCTCTTCCTCCTCCTCTTCTCTCCTCCTCCTCCTCCTTCCTCTTTCCTCCTCGCCTTTTCCTCCTCTTTCCTTCCTTCCTTTTTCCTCCTCTCCTCTCCTCCTTTTTCTTCCTCCCCCTTCCTTCCTTCCTCCTCCTCCCTTCTCCTATTCTTTCCTCCTTCTCCTCTCTTCCTCTCCGCTCTCCCTCCTCCTTTCCCTTCCTTCCTTATCCTCCTCCCCCCTCTCATATCATCCTTCCTATCCTATCATCCTCTCCCCTTCCTTTCTTTCTTCTCCTCCTCCTCAACGTCTCCTCCTCCTCCTCCTCTCCTCCTTTCCTCCTCCTCTCTCCTTTCCTCCCTTTCCTTTCTCCTCCTCTTGCTCCTCTCTCCTAGTCCCCTCCCTATCCTCTTCTCCTTCCTCTCCTCTCCTTCACCTCTCCTCCTTCCTCTTCCTTCTTTCCTCCTTCCCTTCTCCTGTCTTCCATCCTACCTCCTACTCCTCCTTCATTCCTTTCATTCCTCCCTACCTCTTCCTCGCTTTCCTCCTCCTCCATCCTTTTTTGCTCCTCCTTTAGCTCCTTTTCTCCTTCTCCTCCTATTTCTTCCTCATATCCTTCCACCTCCCTTTTCCTTCTTCTCCTCCTCCTCCTCCCTATATCCTCCTTCCTTTCCTCTCTCTCTCCACACTCCTCCTCCCTTCTTCCTTCTCTTCCTCCTCCTCCTTTTCTATCCTCCTCCTCCTCCTTTTCCCTTCCTTCCTCTCCGCCTCTCCCACCTCCTTCTTCCTCCTCCTTTCTCCTCTCCTCCTCTCTTATCCTCCTTATCCTCCTCCTCCTCCTCCTCCTCTTTTTTTCCTCTTCCTCCGCCTCCTATTTCCTCCTCTTCCACCTTCCGATCCTCTCCTCCTCCTATCCTCCCTCCATGCCCTCTCCTTTCCTCCTCCTCCTTTCTTCTTCCTCCTCTACCTCCTTTCTTCCTTCCTCCTCCTCTATCCTCCTTATCCTTCCTTCTCCCCTCCCTTCTCCTTCCTCCTCTCTTCCTTCCTCATCCTCCATTTCCTTTTACCTCCTCTAACCTCCTCTCCTCCACCACTCCTTCCTCCTCTTCCTCCTCTCCTCCTCCTTCCTCCTCCTTCTTTCCTCTCCTTTATCCTCCTCTCTTCCTCTCTCCTTCCCTCCTCCTCCTCCCCCTTTCTCTCCTTTTACCTACCTCCACCTCCCCTCCTCCACCTCCTCCTCCTCCTTCACTTCCTCCTTCTCTCCTCTCCTCCTCCTCTCTCCTCCTCCTCCCTTCCTTTCCTCTCCTCCTCTACAATCCCCTCCTATCCGTATCCTCCGCACCTCCTTCCTCCTCCTCTCCTCCTTCCTCTCCTCCTCTTCCTCCCTATCCTCGCTTCCTTTCCTCTCCTCCTTCCCTTAACCTCCTCCCCTTCTCCTCCCCTTCCTTTTTCCTCTCCTCCTGACTCCTTCCCTCCTCTCCCTCTCCCTTCTTATCCACCCTCCTCCTACTTTCTCCTTCCTTCCTTTCCCCCCTCCTTCTTTCATCCTCCTTCCTCCTCCTCCTTCCTTTTCCTTTCCTCCCTCCTCTTTTCTCCATCCCTCCTCCTTCCTCTCCTCCTCCGCCCCTTGATCCTCCTTTCATCCTCTTCCTCCTCTCCTCCTTTACTTCCTCCTTCCTTTTAATCTTCCCTCCTCTCCCTTCCTTCTCCATCCTCCTTCCTTCCTCCTCGCTCTTTCCTTTTCCCCTCCTCCTTCTCCTTTATCCTCCTTCACCATTCCTCATCCTCTCCTAATCCTCCTCCTCCTCTCCTTTCCTGTCACACTCCTCTCTCCTATCCTCCTCTCCTCCTTCCTTCCTCCTCTTCCTTCCTCCTCCCTTCCTTCCCTCTTCCTTCCTCCTTTCTCCTTTCCTCCTATCCTCCTTGCCTAGTCCTCCTTCTCCTTCCTCCTCCTTCTCCTCCTCCTCTCCTTCCTCCTTCCTCCTCGTCCTCCTCTCCTCTCCTTCCTTTCCTTTTTTCCTTCCTCTTCCCTTCCTTCCTTCCTTACCTTCTCTTCTTCCTCCTACCATATCCTCTTCCTTTCCTCCATCTCTCCTCCTCCTCCTTTCCTCCTCCTTCCTCTCCTCCTCCCCTATCCTCCTCCTCTCCTATAACCTCCTCTTCACCTCCTCTTCCTCTCCTCTTCTCCTCCTCCTTATCCTCGCTACCTCCTCTATATATCCTCCTTCTTCCCTCCTTCCTTCCTCCCTTCTCCGTTGTTCTCCTCCTCCTTCCTTTCCTCCTCCTTACCCTTCATTCTTTCCTTCCTATCTCCTTCTCGATTTCTTCTTTCTTCCTCTACCTTTCCTCCAGTCCTTCCTCTCTCCTGTCTCCTTATCCTCCTACTTTCCTCAACCTCGCTCTCCTCCTCCTTCCTTCTCCTCCTTCTTCTCCTTCCTCTCTCTTCCTTCCCTCCTTCCCTTCCTCCTTCCTCTCTCCTATTCTCCTATCCTCCTTCCTTCCCCCCCCCTCAGTCTTGTAACCCCCCCTCAGACTTGTATCCCCCCTCCCCCAGTGTTAGATCCCCCCCCTCAGTCTGAGGTATCCTCCCTCAGTCTATATCCCCCCCCTCATACTTATATCCTCCCCCCCCTCAGTCTTATACCCCCCCTCGGTCTTCTCTCCCCCCCCCCCTCAGTCATTATACCCCCCCCCCTCTGTCTTCTAATCCTATCCCCCCCCCCTCAACTTATATCCCCCCCCCCTCTGTCTTTATTTCCCCCCCCCTCAGTCCTAATCATCCACCCCCCCCCCTCAGTCTTATATCCTCCCCCCCCCCTCAGTCTTATATTCCTATCCTCCCCCCCCCTCAGTATTATTCCTCCCCCCCCCCCTCAGTCTTATATCCTCCCCCACCCCTCGTCTAGATCATCCCCCCCCCTCAGTCCTTATAATCCTCCACCCTCCCCCCCCTCATTCTTATATCCTCCTCCCCCCCCCTCATTCTTATATCCTCCCCCCCCTCATCTTATATCCTCCTCCCCCCCCTCACTTATACCCTCCCCCCCACAGTCTTATATCCTCACCCCCCCCCCCTCAGTCTTATATCCTCACCCCCTCCCCCACCCCCCTCAGTCTATATCCTCCTCCCCCCCCCAGTCTTGTATCCTGCCCGTCCTCCCCCCTCATCTTATATCCTGCCTCATCCCCCCCCCTCAGGTCTTATATCCTCCCCCCCCCCTCAGACTTATATCCT
Organism: Lithobates sylvaticus; assembly: GCA_028564925.1. NCBI lineage: Eukaryota > Metazoa > Chordata > Amphibia > Anura > Ranidae > Lithobates > Lithobates sylvaticus. The sequence continues at coordinate 191,818,275 of CM053034.1, forward strand.
CCCCCCCCACAGGGGTATATCCTAATCCCCCCCTCAGTCTTATGAGCCTCCCCCTGCCCAGTCTTAGTATCCTCCCCCCCTCAGTCTAATCCCCCCATATCCCCCCCCTCCCATCCCCCCCCCCCCCCCCCCCTATCCCCCCCCCCCCCCCCCCCCCCCCCCCCCCCCCATATCCCCCCCATCCCCCCACCCCCCCCCCCACCCCCCCACCCCCCCCAATCCCCCCCCCCCTCCCCCCCCCATCCCCCCCCGCCCACCCCAATCCCCCCCTCCCCCCCTATCCCCCCCCCCCCCCCCCCCAGTCCCCCCCAGCCCCCCCCCCCTCCCCTACCCCCCCCCCCCCACATCCCCCCATCCCCCCCACCTCCCCCCTCCCCCCCCCCCCCCCCCCCCGGATAGC